>BSBK01001696.1:0-95000 GCA_027943335.1 Chamaecyparis obtusa
GACCCCCCCCAAATAATAATAATAATAATAATAATAATATATTTAATATTATTTTTAAAAACAAATTATTTTATTAAAAAAATTATTTTATATTAAATTTAGTAATATGATTTTTATTTATATTATTTATTTTTTAAATTGATTAGATTATATAGGTAATTGATTTAATTATATTATTTCTTTTAGAAATTAAATTTAATAAATTAATTTATATATGGGTTTTTATGAATTAATTTATAAAGATAATATTGTTTGTTTTAATGATAGTGTTTATTAGTAATTATAATTAATTAATTAATTTGTATAATAAATATATAAATTAATTTATAAAGATTGATTTGGTAAATATGTGATTTACTTGTAAGTGGTGTTTTGATGTGAAATAGTATTTTTTGATCGAGGATTTGTTTTATCTTGGCCTTGTTGAAAAGGCCAGTTAGGGTAGATTGATGCCCTAGGTGGATTTTGTCCTTTGAAACTTAAAATATTTATCTATTTTTATACCTTTTGTCCTTGAGTGTTGATTCAAAATATTCTTAACCACTTCGATATTACGATTGGTTCAAGTGTTGTCTTATGTACATCTAGGATGTGAGATCATGTGTTCCCTAAGTCTTGATCATTATGTTATTTAAGCATAGTAGGTGAAAACCATTATTGTATTGAGTCTTAATTAACTTGGTCACCTTGTTTCTTCTATTTGACTGTTCTATAATCTAAGTGGTGGTTTGGATTAAGTTATTACTCTAGGTTGGAGAGTGAATTTAGTAATGATTTGTTCTTGAGTTTTGATATGTTGAACTATGAGATTTGGCATTTGACTCATTGAGATGTCTAATATGGGATGGACATTTTGGATCCTTGTATAGGATGCCATATTATTTGTTATGCTCCAAAACTTATCTTTGATGACATTCATGGTTTACTGGTTTATGAGAAGTCTTTATGGTTTTGGTTTTGTCTTCTCTTTGGTTCTTTTGTTGGGAGAATTGGGGTAGGTCATCTAGGAGCATAGAGGGGAAGTGTCTTGCAATGAGTGTCGGAGCCCTCAAGTGGCCGCCATGATCACTCATTTTAAGTAACTTAATAAAGTGATAACTTCATAAATTTCTTGAGAGAAAACATTAATAAGATAATTATGTACCTCAGCATGCCTTGAGTGCTAGCATAGGCTAGGATGTGTGAGATGATTCTTGTCACCCACTCTGGTGTGTGTTCTGGCATAGTTAGTAGCCTTGTCTATATGATAAGCTTACTGATACCGCATATGGTCACTTGGGTGCCAGGGTCCAGACAGGCTGCCAAGACAAAGTCCAAGGGTTAGAAGTATGTGATGAGACTTTCCCTATATGTGTCCTATGTTCCTACATTGCATTTTGTACACCTGATTTTGTATCGTGATCATTTATACTTTATAACCTTATATCTTTTACTACCATTTTATCCAGTGTACCTTGGTATTAGTGTTGTTTGTTTTTGGATATTTCCTTGAGTGAGGCCTAGTGTTATCTCCTTAGCACAGTGGTAGTGGACTTCTTAGTTCCATGTGGTTGGGTGGTATTGGTTCTATTACCATTGAGATCTGATGTTCGTGACTTTGTGCTTATATGATCCTTGATGCTACTTCTATCTTCTTGTTCATTGTTTGGAGACTTTCTTATTATCATCATGAGACATATTTATTGTATTCCATTTTTATGTATTAGTTAGTGACATTGATTCTAGAAATGTATATGTATATGTATTGTATTATTGTTATTCTCACGACATGTGCAGTGGAAGATGTATTATCTTGAAGACTATGATGTATTAGTTTGTATCTTTTTGTATGTACCTTCGATTGCATTGATGTAATGAATGCATATTATTATTCAATTGAAATGAGTATATTAAGTTTACTTTATGAATCGTGTTCTTTTCATTATGATTTAGTAAATAATTAGGAATACTGTAATTTAGGTTTTAAGATGAACCTAAGATATATCATGTGATTATGTGTTGGATTGTACTTATTAGATTAGTTAACTTATACAACATAATTCTTTGTCATGGAACCCTTGAGACTTGTAATATTTGAATGAGTTTGAATATGTATTGTCTTATGTTATAATTCTTCCACATTGTTATTCATTATTGATTGTAAAACTCTTAAGAATTTTTTTTTTTTGGTAAGCTTAGTAACATGTTTTAGGTTATTTTCTCTTGGGTTCTCTGACAGGGCATTACACTTGGTATCAGAGCCTGAGTTTCTATACTAGGAACTCTAGGGATTTGTATGCCCATTAGGTGTCTAGTTGTTTAACTCAAAACAAAAACATAGACAAATAACTCTTTTATATTTGAGAACCATTACATTGCAAACCAAACACTTATGTCTTTGCTTTCTCTTAAGATTCTTTAGGATATTGCTTTTGTATGTTGAATGTCATAGGTGAAATACCTACTAAGGCTTGATTTGTTTCCAAGACTCATGTTAAAATGTTGACATCTCTGGCTACATTTTTGCTCACGAAGTTGGTAATCATTTATGTGAGTGTTTTGTTGCAAGCGATTAGTTAGCTTGCTTCTTGTGGCCCTTGTGTGGTTTGCGCATATGAATGATTGGAAATCATGGTTGGGTTTCCTCATATGACTTAGCATGATAATTGATGAGTGATGTTGTTTAAGATTTATATGATCCTTCTTGCTATTGAGTGTCCTAGTTTGAGGAGCTCCTTATTGATGACTCATATCTCTTTAAACATTATATGTTCTTTGAGTGACCCTATTGGTATATCTCTAGTGACATGATATTATTGTTTTTTGATGACTATAATTGTATGTTATTGATTGGATCTTATATGAGTGTTGCATACTGTATTGTGTGAGTGTTAAAAATCAGATTTGAAAGTATAGGATTGAATTTGAAATTAGGAAATAATTAATAATAATTTCATTTAAGTTGAAATGTATTTTACATTAATTAGAAATAATGTATCATTTATTATGAGATGTGCATGTTTAAGATTAGATGTGTTTATCATGGTAGTAGGACAATTGGGTCAAGGACCTAGGTCCCTAGTTGAATTAGGCATTGCATTCATATAGGAACCATTGTAATATATAACCTAATTGTAGTATTTTTGGAAGAATTAAATAGATACATTTGCATATGATTAAATAAGAGATGAATGTAACAAATCATGGAAGATTTATCTATCTATTATGTTTGGGTACACTCTCTAATGTATCTAGTATATTGGATCCCTGAATGTCATGAAACAATTACTTCCTTGAGTGTGACTGATATTAGTCATCTTGTTATGTGATTGTTCATGATTGATAATTTATTTTGGTTATTCATGAATCATTTGTGATGTGTGTGGGATAGCATTGATTTTTTTTGAACTTTCTTATGCTTGGACTAGTCACGTAACTCTCTTTTCACTAGCTATTTTTTAGCACTAGTCACACTTGTTTTACTATTGAAATCACTAGTATTTTTATGAATTAATGTTGATCTTGGTATTCTCCCACTTGGGTTTTACCTTTTTTGAATTTTATGGTGGCTATTCTGAATGTTTGATATTGTTGGCCCTGTGTTGTGATAAGTATTATTTTTATCATGTTCGTTATTGACGTTTGATAGTATGTATAAAGGAGTACATCACAGAGATTGTATTATAATATTTTATGAAAATGAAATATATTGAGTATCATATATGTTTGCATGAGTGTTGCATTAACTAGGTTTGCATGAACTTCTCAACTTATTTTTTCTTTTTTGTAGATATGAATGTGTGTTTTATACAATTGATTACTAGGTGTTTTCTATAAAGATGAATGAATACAAGATTTAGCTCTATTTAAAAAATTGATAATGATAAATGATTGATCAATGTGATTTTTGGTTTATACTTCAACCATAATTATATTGCTCTTCATGATGGGATATGCATGTCCTTGTGTGAATGGATAATTATAGAATGTTTGTATTAGTTCTTGTGTGAAGTATGATTGAGTGATGGTTATGCCCATCTTATTCTTTGTGCGACATTTGTAGATAGTAGATTTTGACTTCCAGTCTATCCTAGTCATAATTGTTGGCTTCCAAGAGTAAACCTAATTTAAGGGGGAGAGGATGTAATTCCCATGTCCCTTTATTGCCATTTATGTTTATGATGCCAACCCATTTAAACCACTTTTTATGTAGATTATATCTTCAATTGTAGTCAATAATTCAATGTTATGATACTTTAATCATCTAATTTATATCATGTTAGTTAGATGATGATGGTTATTTACATTTGATGATGTTGCTTATGTTATGGTTTTTACTAACCCCATATTTACATGTGTATGGTTGGCATGTATGTTTTATATTTCTATTTGATGTTCGTGATGTGGTTGAGAGATGGAGTTGTAGCTACTTTCTTGTGAGATTGACACGATCAGCTGATCCCTGCCATTGTCTATTATATATTTACACATGTATGTACATGCTTGTCTTTTATGCAGGATTTTAGCTACCAAGCATTGACTTCCATGAATTTCCAGGATGAGCGTCCTATCACATTATCCCAATGGTAAGAGAGGGGAGATGAAAACCAGGTCTAAATCCCAGCTTAAGCCATTTATTGTCCTCAAATAGTGGACAAGTATCTTATCTACTACTCTTCAAAATTCATCAAGGTGACGCCATTCCTGAACCCTTTCTTTGAGCTTGATTATTACTTTATGGGTTTGGTCAAATTTTCCTTTGTGTTTGTTTGTCAGGTGTCTTGATGTGAATTTTGTTTTATTAATGCATTAAAGATATTAATTATAATTAAAATATAATCATGCAATTATATGAACACCAGTTAAAAGGAATTGATTTATTAGTTGTAAATTAGAAGGTTGAGTTAAGAGACTTAACTAGGGGATTAGTTATAATTATTTTTAATAAATTAATGAATTGATGTTTAATTTATAATTTGCATGTTATATATATGCTAAAAATATTAATTGTTAATTAAATATTACTATGTAATTAAATTTGTGCATTCAGTTAATAAAATTGAAATATAAATCTAAGATTAAAAGTTGAGTGATTTACATGAATTAGAATTATTAATTAAATAAATAATCCTTTAAAATAAAGGATTGATATAAACGAGGTTGGAGTTGAGTTCTAATTTCTAGGATTTTGAGTTAAGTACTTTTAACAATCGAGTTCTATTTTTGTGATTTGGAGTTGCATTCTTTCAAATCTGGTTTGTACTTTTCTATATTATAGCTTTAGGAGGCCATTTGAGAGATTATTTAATCAAGTTCTAGAGAATTCTCTCGCAGGTGAATTTTGGGATTAAAGAACTTGGGCTTTGAAAGATGTAATTTTTGGTTGTGGATTGTATTCTTCTTTTTTTCTCAGTTCATCCATGGATTAGAGGTAGGGTTTGAATCCTTTTGTAATTTTCATTTGGAAAGCTTGTCTTCTTTGTGCTTGCTTCTTTTGTGAGTTTGTTGGGTGTCTTTTTTCAAGAATTTGATTTTGATGGTTAGGGTTTGTTTGAAAACTAAGTATAACGGTTGAATAAGTTTTCTTCTTTGATATAGAAGTATCTTTGCATGTTTGGGTTTGAGATATTCGCCTAGTAAAGGCATCCCTATTATTAGGGTTTTGAGAAAACTAGTACATGTCAGATCTTCCTATTATTTTGGTCTTTCTTTGATAATTGGGTTCTTGTTTAAAGATATATACATATAAATAAACAAAATAGAAATTTATCTATTTATGAAAAAGGGTGTTTTAAAATATATATATATATATATATATATATATATATATAATTTTTATTTATTATAAAAATATATAATTGAATAAATAAAGTTTATTTAATATTGTGTGTGTGAAAATTGTACCTAGCTGAGGACACAACACTTCAGTAAAACATTAGAGGTTAGCAAATCCAAAAATCTGCAAATAAGACTAATATTACTAACCAGGCGATTTATTACCTTCCAGTAGATGCGAGTTTGATATTCTTAGAATTAGACCGAGACCAGTGACAATGCAACACCTAAACAAAGGATTTAATGATGAAAGATGGATGAAAATCAAATGTAGATTAATCTATATTTTTTATTTTTCTATGCAATATGGATGAAAACTGTATGAAAATCGATCTAAAAATGAATTGAAATGAATGCAATCTAATCTAACAATGATATGAATTTCTATGAAAATGAAATCAAATGACAACAAGAATCTCAATAAATTAGCACAATCTCACAAAATCACCAGATCACGCAAGCCAAATTCTCCAGATTCGCAAGAGGGTGATCGATTGTGAAGGACTGAGCCTCGTTTATATAGAAATCCAGGGTTTGTGAGAACTCATGAAAAACCAAAAATCTCTCCCTGATCAACTCAGATTGATTGTTGAGTTATCAGAAAATCAGAACTAGTTAACTCACAAAATCATGCAAAATCAACTTTTTAACTCAAATTAGGAGTTTCGATCACTCCAATCTGCTTTTCAACTCACAATCACATGTTGAGCTCAAAAAGTTAACAAATTGAATTGATTTGTTGATTTAGAGTTTAACTGCTTTTCTGAATGTGCATGGATAATTATGAATTTATTTAATACTTCAAGTGATTTATCCTCAACTTAAGTGATTTTTGAATAAAAATAACTGATTTATGGGTTAATCAATTATTTAATCAAAACTTTATCCAAAAACTATATCATTAAATTTGACAATTTGATTTAATCAATTACATAATTATTCAATTGATTATTTCTAGAATTTTTGATTTATTGTCAAATAAAAATAATATTAATTAGGAATAAATGTAATTAAATCTAACTAAATAATTAAGTGGCAAAATTAAATTAAATTAATCAAATATTCAACATATTTAATTAATTAACTTTAGGATAAATAAAGTAATATCATTTATCGCCAAATACTATTTAATTAAAGATAATTAAAATAGATTAGGAATATTTAGGAATATTCCCCGATGCAGAATTAGGATAGGATCTATTAGGGTTTTGATAATTTGAAGTGCAGATGTACCTTAGGTTAGGACTTTTATGTTGATTTCGATCGATTTATCGATGTAGAAGGTTAATGGTCCTGAAGCCCATTTTTGAGGTATTACATTTTGCCCCTCTTTGAATTACTATGTGAAGCATAGTGTTTCAAAGATTAATCTATTTATGATGATGATGTAGACTCAGTTATGTGGTGGAGAAACTGATCCTGAAAGATTAACCATTTTTGAGATAGAAACCGATCGAGAGATTTGAAGATGTTGATTCAGGTCCCGATTGACCAAAGAATTGGGATAATGCTAACTATATCTACAATGAACTGGTGATTACAAAGAAGTGTCAAAACACCTAATTCTGAACCTATGATTACGAGGAAGTGACTGTCCTAACTCAAGACCTGATTGTCCAAAGGAATCGAAATGATGCCAAATACAAACCCTTCAGTTACAAAGAATCAAGGAAATAACACGATTGAACTGATGGTTACGAAGAACTAATATAGTTCACAAGTTTTAGGAGAACACCAGATTGATATGGATTTTGGTGAATCTGATATGCCCCAAGTGATGTGCCCCAAGCGATGAGGACTTTTGATGAATTAGCAACTAGACGTGGTTGTTGTCTTGATTACTGAAAGAAATTTGATTGACAGATTTGCTTAATGATGTGTAATACCATGCCCCCCTCAGGATGAAAATCAAAATTTGGCAAGAATGCTAGTGTTAATTAGTTTAGAGGTGGTGTAAGCAATTTTAGAAGTGGTTACGCACATCTAGAGACACGTTCTGCATCGTTTAGAGGTCCTGTCGACCAAGTTTGACTAGGTTTGACCATGAGTTGACCATGGTTGACCAAGTTGAAATTCAAAGAGTTTGATGTATGATAATTAGTTAAGTTGAATACTAGATTTTATTGATGTTATGAAGGTCGATTATGCATGCAATCGACCGTCCTAGGTCCAAAAATTTTAAATCACAATTTTGATAATATAAATGATCTCAGATTTTGATTTTGATCCCGAAAATGGGTTCAAAATGTCAAAACTAGCTAGAGGTGCAATTTTCATGCAAAACAAAGCACTTTGAAAAATTAGGTCAAAACCTATATAAGGCCCAAAAGGGTTATTTTCAATTCATTTTAACCTTTGACTTTTATAAAACCTTGTGGAGCCCTCCGAGAAAAAATGCAAGCTCTAGTGACATCTCACCGTTTTGAGTGCAACCGGCGATATCATAGACCATGACAATATGGTAATCTAGTAAGTGGACCTCTGTGCCTCTTTGTGAATTCAAATTTGTATGTTTTTCATGCTTTCTAGGATTTTTAGATGATTTTTGAATTTTTGAATTTTTACCTCATGTAAACTCGTACGATAGTCTGCTTAGGCTCGTACGAGTTTTCAGTCCAACTTAGAGTGTCGTGCCTGTCTTTATAGTAACTTGTATGAGAGGAACCCATTTGTCATATGACATTTCATCGGGTCCCTCAAGTGTCGTACATGAACCCTTAGAAAGTCGTATATGCATGAAGTGTTTTATGGGTTGGTGTATATTGTCGTATGAGTTTGGACAACACTTTTTAATTTCCTGAACTGTCATATGGAAAACGTCGACCAAATTTGAAGTCCTTAGGTCAAATTTTATAACTTTTTGATCTGATAGCTGATTTTCATAGGTTTTTATGCACCTTTTGAAGTATTCAATTTTACATTTTCTAAACTTATAGCCCAATTTTTTATCCAATTTCTGATAGTCATCCCTATTTTTGTGTTGTGTAGCTTATGTACCCAGATGTTCATATTCGCATATCACACCCTGTGATGTAGAGACTATGTCTGGCCTTACCTGACCTGATGAGAGTGCACCTTGTTGCGTGCAGATTCGAGTATCTGATCTAGTTGCCTAATATTTGGGTAAACCATGGTTTGATCACTGTGCTTGTAGAGCGATTTCACTCAGAGACCCAGACATTCCACCTCCTGACAGGGGAGATTACAGTCACACCGAAAGATGTTTATAAGATCCTCCGTATTTCATTCCATGGACCCCGCCCGAACTACATTAGTGCAGGTAACATAGGTCTAGCAGCATTCCATTTGGTATTTGATGCATAGGAGAAGATTACACAACATATCTCATGGGAGATGCTGGTACAATGGTATGGGAAGACCCATAGATTAGAGTGTATCATTGCAAGGATGATCGGAGGGATCATCATGTCCGATTGTCAGCAAAACAGTCTTCTTATGGGGTGGGCTCGGATGATTCAGTGCCTGATGGAGAGTCTCATAGAGTTAGGATGGGTCCAGTGTATGTTGGCACATATGTTCTTTGAGATGCATGAGATCATCTATCATGAGGTGAAATCATTTGCATCTGGTGCTCTAGTATTGCAGATTTGGGCATGGGAGCACATCTCTATATGCCAACCGATTTGTGGTGATGAGTAACAACCTCATGAGCCACTGATTTATAGATATTCAGGATTTGCTACACAGGTTCGCATGGGTTGTACTGAGTATTGGCGATGGGTGCTAGAAAACATGACAGTCATTACATGGAGACCTTATCTGCATATTGAGGCTTGGCCCACAATGCGTGCCCAGTTTGGGTATTTTTTCCAGAGTAGTGTACTGATAGAACAATCGACCACTATTCTGGAGAGATTTCTAATTACTCATGTGTGGTGTTAGTATGGCCTCATTCAAGATGTATCACATGATTTTTCTTCATATGTACAATAGGTGTGAGAGCTGGGTTTAGGCTGGACATCTCGATTATCATATGCTCCATGTAGTCAAGAGTATAGTGAGATGTGGCTAGGGATTGGGACTACTGTCCTCAGGTAGTTGATGCAGGGATGACTGATGCGTACATTGCTCATATGGCAGAGCATCCCATGAGGAGATTCTCAGATCCCATAGAGCTGATTCCCACTATGGAGGAGGTTGAGGATGTTATAGGTGACCCTATGGGTAGAGGAAAAAGGAGGCGTTATGTTTAGATCCTTGTGGTGCATCCTACACCATCGAGGCCGAGAGTAGTGATGACCCGTCCCAGACCACATTTAGTTCTAGCAAGTAGGCTGACAATTTTGTAGCGTCGATACACCAGAGGTGAGGGTGGCACTTTAGGCAGAGTTGGCAGTGCTAAGGAGGTACTAGGTTCCCAACAGGACACATCGATGGAGGAGGCACATGATGCTTCTGATTTTGACTTAGGTGCCGAGGTTCATCACCATAAGGCATGAACAGATACAGGTGTAGATTAGCCCATGGAGGAGGCATAGACAGTAGCAACTGAGGTAGATCCAAGATTGAGGTAGACACCTTAGGATGTTATTAGGTGGCTTCGACAATAGTTAAGAGATAAGAGGACCCATAGCCTAACATTATAGTTTCAACTTCGAGATCATGAGAGACAGTTGCGAGATCAAGGGGCTGATGTTAGACGTTTGCAAGCTGGGGTGATCCACCAGACCAGTTGTGCTTCATATTATGTATTGACATATTTTACAGCTGTTCCCCTTGGTCAGAGGGTCACTTCTTATTCAGAGTATATGCTAGCATCAGAGGGAGCTAGGGTGCCTCATGTTGATCCACCACCAGATGTACCTACTAGAGGAGGAGGACCACCTGATGCTGAGGACCATGCTGATAGTTGATCTATGACATTCCTCTATTTTTTCCATTTTGATTATACTTGATAGCTCATCGTAGCTCATTCTTTTGTATATTGTGGCAGTAGTGCACCCCATTGTACTATCTCGCCATTCTGATATATATATATATATATATATATATATATATATATATATATATATATATATATATATATATATATATATATATATATATATATATATATATATATATATATATATATATATATATATAAGATCAATTTTTGGTGGTGACATCATGTGCACTTGTCATTTTAGTTTATGATGTAATATCATGTGATGCAAATGTATGAAATGCTTCTTTTATTATGGAATGTATGGATTATGTAATGAATGTTTTCTTTCAAATGTATGAATATGCAATGCAATGATAGATAGTAGATGAATAAATGTAGATGTATGTTTTTATGGATGCACATGTATATATGCAATGGATTTATGAAATGATTATGATATGAAATGTAATATAAATGCAACGATACACATGATATTTTTTGCAGGTACGTGAAGAAGACAAGTGCTCAGTCATTGTCAAAATGGATGTGTAATCTAGGATGGTGACTGCTTGTTGATTAGTGAAGGGGATCTTCATACAATGTTCAATCCTTGCATTGTGTGTAGTGAAAATATGGAGAATGCAAGAATTGATCTAAATTGAAGCCATGAGAAATGTAACCATGCAAAGTACAAAATGCAAAATGAAATGCAAGACCTAGGACTTATTCATTGATCATATGTTGGTCTTTATCATCAAAAAATTTATTAGGTAATGAGATAGTTGATACAATGTCCACTAGCTAGACAACCATGGACATATGAATATTGACTTTTAGTTAGAAATGTCAGATTAGATATAAGCACCAAGGCACAAAAGCCAGGATGACCTGAATATCATGTCCATTTTGATTTTGCAATTTGTATAAGCATCAGAAGATAAACATTGTGATGACCTAAATATGCCTTGCGTATAGACACACCAAGCAGTAGGGAGATCATTTTGAGACCAATGTGAATTACCCACAGTGCCCCTTTATCATTCACATCCTTGGGTAGAATTGCATTTCATAGTAGGAGCAAGAAATTACTCAAAAGACAATAGTTAGATCAGACTTCCTTGAAGCATTTGGGTATCGATGGTCGAGGTACACATGGCCATCCAATTCATGATGGAGGCACTTATGGTGGACACCAATTCAATCCAAAATTTCCAAAGTTGTTAGATTTTCACTTACAAACAGAAGACAAAGAAAAGATTATGCCCCCAGTCATCACTATCTAAATCCTGTAAAGGACATCATCAAAGAGCTCGAGGGGACAAAATATGCAAAAATCTCAATGTGAATCAATTAGCATACAAGGAGATAAAAACATTTGTGCACAAATTTGTTTTTGTTTGTTGTTTTTTTACTTGTGTTGTCGTTAGGTGCAAAATCCTTTCCTGGTGAGAAGACAGACAAACCGATTGGATGTAGCTTGGATGGACTTTGACTGGATATGACTTGTCTGAGGTACATTGAGGACCATAGGATATAACATTGGTTGCCCCCGAGTTTGAAACATTGATAGGATGCAGACACTTTTGCTTTGGTGCATAGACTGACTTTATTGAAAATAGGACGCAAAAACAAAACCAGGAGGACAGTAATGAAAGTTGGGAAAGATTGAGATTGTGCTGATAGATGAAGCATTTTTGATACAAGTGGCGCTCGTTTGCCGGGTTTTCACCATCTTGGTAGAGATTCTATTTTTGCTACCAAGGTGCCTGTTTACCAGGTTTTCACCAAGGCACTTTTTCTTTTTCTTCTTTTTTTTGTATTTTTTCATTTTTTTAATTTTTTTTAATTTTTTTTAATTTTTTTTAATTTTTTTAATTTTTTTTAATTTTTTAATTTTTTTTAATTTTTTTAATTTTTTTAATTTTTTTAATTTTTTATTTTTTTTGGGTTTTTTTGCATTTTATTTTATTTTTTAAAATTTTTTTGCGAACCATCAAGGTGCCTATTGCTAGGTTTTCACCAGGATGATCATTTTTTCAGAACTTTTAATGATTTTTTCAGGACATTTTCACAGATTTAATGCCTTAGGTGTAGAATTTCTTTAGATGGAGAACGTTGATTGGTTCTTAGAGCTGTTCTCCTTCAGTCGTTAGGAGTTGATAGGCTCTAGAGCCAAAAGTAGCGGTGATAACAAAGGGACCTAGCCAGTTGGGTTCAAACTTCCCCTTGCGTTCTCGATGTGATTGATTTTTGGGATTTTCTCTCAAGACTAGATCACCAACCTGGAATTCTCTATGTCTGACTTTCTTGTTATAGCCTCTAGACATTCATTTCTGATATACTCTAGGATGATCATACGTGGCTTGACTACGCTCATCTAGTAGTTCAAGTTCTTGCAACCTAGACACTTTGTAGTCATCATCAGTTACCAGACCATGCATTCTAATTCACAGTGATGAGATTTCAACCTCAATAGGTAGTATTGCCTTAGAACCATAAACTAAAGTGAAAGGAGTAGCCCCCGTGGGTGTTATGATACTTATTTTGTAGGCCCAAAGAGATGGATTTATCATGAGGTGCCAATCTCTTCCTGCCTTGTTGACTGTTCGATGCAATATTTTCATTAGGTTCTTATTGGATGCTTTAGCTTGTCCATTCCCTTATGGATGGTAAATAGATGACCAATGTTGAGTGATCTTGAATTTAGAGCATAAGGAGTTGAGGTCCTTGTTCTTGAATTGGCCTCCATTGTTTGTGATGATGGAGTGTGGTATACCATATTTGCAAATGATGTAATTTAGTATGAATATTGATATTTATTTGCCTGTGGCATGTGTCAAAGGAACTGCTTCTACCCATTTCGTGAAATAATTTGTAGCTGTGATAATATGGGTGTGACCATTAGAAGAATGAGGATAGATAGCACCAATGAGATCAAAGGCCCACTGTTGAAAAGGCCATTGTGTTGTAAAGGGAATTAAATCTTTGCCTGGTGCATGAATCAAGTTTCCATGGACCTGGTATTTCTGACAATTCTTAGCATATTTGATGGCCTCTTTTTCCATGTCTGGCCAATAGTACCCAACCCTAATGAGTTTTCAAGCTAGTGTCAAACCGTTGGAATGTGATCCACAAATACCTTTGTGGACTTCCTCTAATGCGTGTTGTGACTCTTCATGTTCTAAAAACTAAGAAGTGTACCATCTAGACTTCATTTGTATAAATCATTACCAATGATG
Source organism: Chamaecyparis obtusa (assembly GCA_027943335.1). Classification (NCBI taxonomy): domain Eukaryota; kingdom Viridiplantae; phylum Streptophyta; class Pinopsida; order Cupressales; family Cupressaceae; genus Chamaecyparis; species Chamaecyparis obtusa. The sequence goes on from BSBK01001696.1 coordinate 13,942, forward strand.
ACATACCGTGATGTGTTTCGAATTAGGTAACATTTTTCATGGCGGTTAAAGGTATCAAGAATAATTTGATCTCGAAGGTAGGAGTAGATGTTTTTGTAGCGAGAGGAATCATGACCAATAACATTGTAGATCATTCAGGTTTCTGGACAATCATAGGTAGAGAATGACAATGCTTCCACCAGGAACTCATAGCGTAGCTCATGTTCAGGCTGCTATAGTAAAGATGATAGTGTTGCCATAGCATCAGCAGCCTTTTTCTCCATTCTAGGAATATGTTCAAATGTGATAGATATGAAATATTTCTTGAGATCATCTACCATGCACTTGTATGGAACAATTTTTTCATCTTTTGTTTGATACACATCACTGACTTGGTGGATGACTAGTTGTGAGTCTCCATGAATGCGTAGTTTTGTTACTCGCCATTCGATTGATATCTTCATACAATTTAGTAAAGCTTCATACTTAGCTATGTTGTTGGTACAAGGAAATTTGATTATGAATGCCTTTGGAATAGAGTAACCTTGTGGTGTGATAAATAATATGCCTGCTCTAGATCCGTTTTGTGTGTAGGATCCATCAAAGAATAATTTCCACATTCTTGAAGATACATGCATGATAGAAGAATCAGGGAACTCCATTTGCATTGGTTGATCATCAAACATTGGAGCATCAGCCAACTGATCTACAATTACTTATCCTTTGATATCTTTTCTTTCAACATATTCTATGTCAAATTCACTTAGTAGCATGACCCATTTAGTTAGTCTACCTGTGAGGGAGACTTTGCTCAATAAGTACTTCAGTGGATCAATTTTAGCTATCAATTGCATAGTATGAGCTAACATCTAGTGTCGTAGCTTTTGTGATGCAAAGATGATAGCTAGACATGCTTTTTCTATCATGTAATAGTTTTTCTCGTAAGCTACCAATGTTCTGCTGATGTAGTAGATAGCTCTCTCCTTCTTGTTTTCATCATGTTGTGCTAGTAATGCCCCTAATGAAGTATTTGTAGCGGAGACATACAATATCAAAGGCTTCCCTTGTATAGGGGGAATGATAATAGGTGGGTTTGCCAAATATTGTTTGATGTGGTTGAAGTTCTTTTCACATTCCTCATTCCATGTGAAGGTCACACCTTTATGTAATGTCTTTGTGAAAGGTTGTGATATGTCTGCTAGCTGAGATATGAAACGCTCGATTGATTGTACTCTTCCTTGTAAAGTCCTCATTTGACTGATGTTTTTAGGAGGTTGCATCTCCATTATTTCTTTGACCTTTGCTAGATCTACTTCAATTCCTTTCTTTGAAACAATGTACCCTAGAAGCTTTCCTGAAGTGACACCAAAAGCACATTTCTTAGGATTTAGTCAGAGACTAAACTTTTCCATTCTATCCAATATTTTTCTCAAGTCAGCTAGATGGTCAGATCTTATCATTGATTTAGCTAGGATGTCATCAACATAATCCTCCATAGTTCGATGCATCATATCATGAAAAATTGATGTCATAGCTTGTTGATATGTAACACCAGCATTCTTAAGACCAAATGGCATTACATTCCAATAGAAAGTACCCCATGCATAGGTGAAAACTATCTTCTCTTGATCTTCTAAAGTGATCTTGATTTGGTTGTATCCAGAGAAACCATCCATTAAAGAGTACATTTCAAAGCTCGTAGTCATGTCCACTATCATATCAATGTTTGGTAGTGGAAAATCATCCTTAGGGCATCCTTTGTTTACATCTTTGAAGTATGTGCATACTCTTATAGATTTGTCTAGTTTTGAAACTAGAACTATGGTGGAGATCCACTTAGTATAATCTATAACTTGGATAAATCCGACCTTTAGCAGTTTCTCTAATTTAGCTTTGACAAGGAGTGCCACATGAGGATGCATTTTTCACAACTTTTTCTTGATTGGTTTTACTCCTAGAGTGATAGAGAGATGATGCATTATGAGATCAGGATCTAACCCAGGCATATCTAAATATTTCCATGCAAAGTTGATCTTCTTCTCTGTTAGGAATTTTGTAAATACTTGTTTTTCTTCATCTGACAGAGATTGTGCTACATGAATCAACTGCGGCTCTTCTGTGGTGCTCAAATTGATAGATTGAGTTGGTTCTATCAATACTGGAGATTTGTCCTATAAATGACTTGGAAGGACATCAAATATCTCATCTTAAGGCACCTCAAAGAGGTTTTCACCTTTGGATACGTCTTTTATTTTTACTATTTTAGGTTTTGAGACTGCCACATAGTGGTTTTCACCCTCAGAACTCCTTTTCTTTTTATTTTTGTTCTTTTGACCGAGATATTTGATATCTGACTCTTTCATGCTGATGCTAGGTTTGCTAATGGAAGTCGTCATGTGTTCTACTGCATTCAGGTAGTAGGCGAGAGCATAGTCTGATTGAAAGGTATGGATGTCTTGGCTTGGATCAGTAGATGTTTGGTCGATAAGCTCAGAGTGTTGGATGGTAAGTGTGGGAAAGGATTGAGTAACTGTGTTTACGCATATAGTGTTGTAATCATTGGCCATGATTCAAATCTCAAATTCAAGGATGATATTACTACTCAGAATGTTTAGTGCGTTAAGCGTCTCAATGTCATCATTGGATCCTGCATTAGTGATAAGTGAATCAGACTCACGAGGTCTGTCATTTCATTCTAGACTCATTTCAGATGTAGGTGCATATCATTAAATGAAATCTATGTGTTTTTCTATTATAAGCTCATCTTCTTCTGGAGCAATTCCCCATTCACAGTCATTTGATTATTCATCTAGATCTCTGGGAAAGTTAAGAGCATGTGTGAAGTCAAGACAAATTCCCCAAGTAGGATTACCTTCAGAGTTTGAGTGGAATTCATATTCATGGGAATCTATCTCAGAATCACTTTTGTGTCCCAAATGCTCAGCTATTGTGATAGGTTCATCTTCTTCCTCTTGCTTGTTTTTAGGATCAGCCAGTTCTTGTGTTGCGATTGTCTCTTGTTTAGTAGTAGGTTATTCTATGCCTAATACATTGATTATTTTAGGTTCCTTTTCATTTTCAAGAAGGTCTAATATATGCTAAGGTATGCGTTCATAAGGAAAAACATCAGTGGTATTTGAATCATCACTGTCTGAGTATTTAAGTTCTTCCTTTTGTTGAATATCTGGTTCTATTTGTTCTAGGACATGTGTAGAACTTCCACCGAGATGGAAAGACTTCTTGTGATACCCTAGTCTTGTAGTGTCCTTGGTTGTTATCCCATAGTGTTCAATGGGTTTAATAATACCTTTGCCTCTTATTCCTAGAGGTCCTTTTCCTGAATATCCCATTTTAGACATTAGCTTGTGACCTGGTCTATATGACCTTACAAGAATCTTTGGTGTTTTAGAGTCACATTTTTGAACTATCTGTGATTGAGATTCATCCTTGTATAGCCATGCTATTATAACCTCTTCTTCATATGATTCTTTCTTGGATACTTGTTTCATGATAAAACTCCCATCAAATATGACCTTGGATTCTTTAGATGTCACTTTTACCTTTTCTGAAGGTTGTCCATAGGATTTAGGTGAAAGTGGGAGAGATGTGAGAGATAGGACTAGTTCCATTGTATATTCTCCCATGACAGCATCTTTGATCTTGACTCCTTTTGACAGGGCTTATGTTTTAGATGTAGAAGCTATGTCTATTTGTTTAGTAGGAGACTCTCTATTTTGTGGAACAATTTTATCTGCACTTTCCTTTAAAACATTGCAAGATGCTGATGTGTTTGCTGGTATAGTGACCTCTACTCCATCATAGGGAAATTTCAGACATTGATGATAGGTTGATGGAATAGCTTGCATCTCATGTATCCAGGGTCTTCCTAGAAGAATGTTATAGGCCAGGGGAAGATCCAGTACTTGATAGGTGATATCTCTAATGACATGTCCTGTTATGATAGGTAACACAATGACTCCTTTGGAATTTATTTCTTGTTTATCATATGCTTTTATGGTTATCTTCTTTTTAGGATCAATAACGTCTTCTGAAAATCCCAGTTGTGTAACTAATTTGTAAGAATGGATATCTAGACCAATGCCTCCATCTATCAATATATGTTTGACATGACGGTTTTGGATTAATACTTCAATATGCAAGGGCTGGTTATGTGGGTGACTCAGTGACTTGTCATCTTCTTTTGAAAAGGATACATACTAAGGGGATGTTAAGTGACCCACCATTGTTTGGAATCTTTCAAGATCAAGATCTTCAGGAACATTAGAGCCAATAAGAGCTTTATCCAGGATTGCACGATGAGCAGGAGAGATGCAAAGCAACTCGAATATAGAGATTTTGGCATTGGTATGTTGCAGTTTCTGGATGATACTATATGATATCTCTTTGGAATCTTTAGAATTGGAAGATTTGGAAGTAGTCCTTTGTTTGTATGCTGATGCAAGATTGAATGGGACCTTCGGGGTATTTGATGAACCTGATTTTTGTCCTTGGAGATTTGCCTGGGCTTGAGATCGAGTAACTGCATTAGTTTTTTGGTTATCTCTATCCTTTTTGATGAGAGTGATGACATTACAGTGTTTAGATAAGCATGGTTCTACCATGTTGATGACTTCATTATTACTAGAGTAAGTGTAATTGACTTTGGCACCCAGATTAGGTTTAGAAGATGAATCTCCTTGATTGTGCTTTGGAAAAGGTTTTGTGAATGCTGTATGATCATTATTGGATTTATGGTTATCAATTACAATTTCTCCAGCATCAATTTTGTCTTGAATGAGATGTTTCAAATGCATGTAGTTATTGGTTTTATGACCCTTGTTTCGATGGAAATCACAAAAATTGGTCTCTTCCACCATTTAGGTTTGACTTCGGGGTCATATGGTGTGATTTTAGGCAATGTGATGATATTATTTTCTAATAGAGTTATCATGGAAGATTCCAAGGACTCACCTAGAGGAGTGAACTCACTCTTTGGTTTTGTAACCCAAGGTTTGTAGTTAGTTGACTTTTTAGCTCATTCAGTTGCTTTCATCTCGGAAGCTTTTATGGCTTGGGTGCAAATGGTGAGATTGATTGATGGTGCTTTAGATGGAGCACTGATACGATCGACAACATCATCTGTAACAATGTTTTTGTTCTTGTTCTAGATTTTGCCTTTGTCTTTGTTGGAACTAGAACCTGAATCATACTTGTTTTCTTTGTGAAGCAACATGTCTCCCTTACGAACAAGAACATTTTCAATTTTTATGGCATTTTCTACCATTTTATCAAAGGACAAATGATTTTGCATTTGTAAATGATAATTGATTTCCAGAATCAGATTGTTGATAAAGATTTCTAGTTTCTCATTCTCTAGAATAGGTCGGGCATAGAGTGAAAACTTGTTCCTCCAACGTTTGAGGAAAGTCAGGAAGGGTTCTCCTAAGTTTTGTTTCAGATTACAGATATTGATCATGGTGATCAGATGTTGGATATTGTAGGAGTATTATTGATAAAATAGTTTGATTAGCTCCTTGAAGGTTTTGATAGTTGGAGGCATTTTAGGGAACCAGTTGATGGCTGTCCCTCCCAAAGATCGAGGGAAGAGACACATTAAGTATGTAGGTTCATGCATAAACTCCATGGATAGAGTATGTGATTCTCTAACATGATCTTGAGGATAAGAATTTCCATCATATTTATCATAGTTGGGGAGTTCCACTCTTTTTGGGAAGGGCCACATGTATAAATTACGATCGAATGGAAATGGACATAAGGCTTCCATAGAGAATTATTTAGATTCTTTCTCCTTTTCCAGCTTGTTAAGTTTTATTTACATTTCATGCATCTGTTTCATCATAGCTGTTATGGGAGTTTCTTCCTCTTGTGATGATGATGTCTTCAACATTGAAGTTGGGAGGAAGCTTGGATCCTTGTCTTTCCAATTCGAGGAAGTATGTCTCTTTGTCCTCTTGTAAGAAGTGTCTCACTAGTCTTCTAAAAAGATCATCCTCACGAAACCATTCGATTTCACTTAGTGTGGGTTCTGGATCTCCGCCATGATTAGACTAGTGACCTTAGGAGCCTTGGTTTGCTCCTCTTTGAGACATATTGGTGTTTTGATTTTCCTTTGGAATTGAATGAGGAGGATTAGAGAAACCTTGTCTTAGATGTAGATTGCCTAGAGCATCTTATTCATAACGAGTGGTATCGTATGACTGATGAATGGTCTGAATAATCAGAGAAGATGATGCTGACATTTTAGGTTCTTCTCTTGGTTTTCTATGTGAGGGAGCTCTAGTATCCACCATTAACCTTGGGTGAATTAGAAGAGAAAGATAAGACAACTGATAGATGATTTGATTTAGGAAAAATTGAATGATGCAACCTTGTCAAGATTTGGTGAGAAGATTGATTAGATGTAAGTGTAGGATACTGTGCCCTAGGTGTATGGGTAGATGCCCGAGAGATGATGAACATGAGCTCACAACACTTAGCCAATTTGAGGATAAATTTTGAGATTATTTTGACAAGGTTTTGACACAAGATGAGATGGGATTCAGATCAAGAATCAGAAGACAAAATCAAGCTAAAAAGACCACTTTGGGAAAATGAGTTGGATTCTCTGTTGACTCTGCTTTGTTCCTGAGATAGGGGATTTTTTGACAGAATTTGAATGATGACTACAAATGGTTGATTTTTTGACAAAACATGGATCTTCTGACAATTTTTGGTCAAATCTCATATGACTTTATCCAGGCTCGTACGACATAGAATCAGGGTTAGCATGACAATTGCAGAGACTCGTATGACAAATGACTCCAAGATATTTCTTTGCTTTGGTTTTTTGACAAGACTCGTACGACATAGTACTGGTTCCTATACAAGTTTCTGAGGGTTTTGATATGACAATTGAAATTCACAGCAAGACTCGTACGATAATTGAATTTCTAGGATGATAGTTTACACCAGAAAAGGATTTTCTTTCAGATTTTGCAAGTTTCAGCTGTTTGGTGTTTTCGGTATCAGATTGTTTGCAAATTTCTCTGTTCTTGGTTTTGAAAATATTTGTATTGGATTGTCTTAGGTTGTTTAACATAGCAGTAGGCTCACAATTACAGAAAATAGAGGGAGTTGACTCAATGAATCAATCACACCTATCTTACCCTAGCTAGGATAAGAGATGTATTACTTGCTCATTGACTTAGGAACACACTCATGGACTCCTTAGAATATGTAGGTCCAACAACACATAATGGATGTTGAAGCCCATATTAGTCAAGTTCAAGTGTTGAAGAGGGCTCAATATGATGAGTTTCTTGGGGTGATTACTATTCACCTCACGTAAGCACTACAAATCTTTCAGGGGTGGATTGGTGGAAAAACTAGCTTAGGATTTTAATCGACACATCTGTTCACAACTATCTCCCATAGTCCTACAAGAAGGATTAAGGCTGTTAACTCTATGAGCACTCTAACAAGTGTAGTCTCACAAGCAAGATTTAAGCGGCTCCGCTCTACACAAAATCAAAGCGTGTTCATGGCACGAGGCCAAGGAACAAACACAATTGTCTTTTGAGGCTTTAAACTCAAGGAAGCATCAAATTTTATAGTGAGGTGGAAGAGTCAGTGTAAGACTTGTCCCCACTTGGGTCGTTCCCAGGAGCTTTTTACTTCTTTGGCAGGCCCTCTAAAGGTTTAAAGCAAATGTGAGGTTGGGGACCACATGATCTAGGTTTTTGATTCTCTAAAAGAGAAGAACATAATCCCCTAACCTTTCCTTTTCCCTATCCAAGAAATGTCAAGAAGATTAATCCAGAGATAGTACACAAACTGGCACCAAGGAAGACACCTTATGGGTTTCTGATTCTCCTAAGAAGGAGAAGAGCATAATCCCCTCAGTATTTTCCCTAATGGTAATAGATGCACATACCTATTTAGCTAAGTGCCTATGAAATGAAATTTAAGCAAACACAATATTTTCTTGTATAATATTAGGCAACCTGCAAAACCACTTGTCAGAAATTTTGTTGATTAAGTGTCTTTGACCAGCATTTTTCTGAAAAATGGGGTTATCTACAAAAGATAGGCTTAGAAGTCAAGACAAGAAGAGGCTAAAGAATGAGTTTTTATGCTCAATCTTCATCTCTCATCCTGCACAAATGCGTTAGGCTATCAAAATGATCAGAAACTAGAAAGCATCAATTATTAAGGTTAGCTATCAGTCAAAATTTGAAATCCAAATATCAAAGACTGCTAAAAATTTTGATACAATAATGTAATACTGGAGTCAAAACTCGTATGAGAATATACTACTTCCCATACAATAATTCTAGTATGATACAATAGTGGGTTCCTGCACATATAACACTTCAGCTCTCATATGACAATACCAATACAACTGACATGAAAAAGTAGATTATTGTCTGTCGTACGACAGACAAAGTATTCTGGTATGACAATCTACAGAAAGTCGTACGAGATTGTACGAAACAAAAAAATAAAAATTGAAGCTTGAAATGACAATATCAAAAAAATGATAAAATCAGAATGGAAACCTATTGTCAGGCCCCATCGTGGGTGCCAGAAATGTGTGTGAAAATTGTACCTAGCTGAGGACACAACACTTCTATAAAATATTAGAGGTTAGCAAATCCAAAAATTTGCAAATAAGGCAAATATTACTAACCAGACAATTTACTACCTTCTAGTAGATGCGAGTTTGATATTCTCAGAATTAGACCGAGACTAGTGACAATGCAACACCTAAATGAAGGATTTAATGATGAAAGATGGATGAAAATCAAATGTAGATTAATCTATATTTTTTATATTTCTATGCAATATGGATGAAAACTGTATGAAAATTGATCTAAAATTGAATTGAAATGAATGCAATCGAATCTAACAATGATATGAATTGCTATGAAAATGAAATCAAATGACAACAAGAATCTCAAGAAATTAGCACAATCTCACAAGATTGCCAGATCGCACAAGCCAAATTCTCTAGATTTGCAAGAGCGTGATCGATTGTGAAGGACTGAGCCTCGTTTATATAGAAATCCATGGTTTGTGAGAACTCATGAAAAACCAAAAATCTCTCCTTGATCAACTCAGATTTATTGTTGAGTTATCAAAAAATCAGAACTAGTTAACTCACAAAATCATGCAAAATCAGCTTTTTAACTCAAATTAGGAGTTCAGATCACTCCAATCTGCTTTTCAACTCACAATCACATGTTGAGTTAAAAAATTTAACAAATTGAATTGATTTGTTGATTTAGAGTTTAACTACTTTTCTGAATGTGCATGAATAATTATGAATTTATTTAATAATTCAAGTGATTTATCCTCAACTTAACAATACTACTACCCAAAAATTGTAGAGGAATTCAAAAAAGCAAAAATCCTCTGACTTTAACCCACAACCCATTAAGATCTACAGTATCCATAATTGGAAGCCTATACATATGCCAATCTATATACATTCTATACTAAACCTATGCAAAACCTAACATAAATAAGCCGGTTATGTTGCAACAACCCAATATCATAGACAAAAGAAATAAGGAACAAGGAACCTAGGGCACCCTTCATCACCTCCACTAGTGGCTAAGAGAATTGTGACTCCTCTTTAGCTTGGGACCATAGATTTTCTTGAATAGGGCATTGTGATAGGTGAGAACAAGCCCTTTCGATGAATTTACCTTTATCATTTTTGCATGCACCACTCGTGCCTTAACCACATAGTCACTTTTGCATCTCCTGTGAGCTAGTCATTGAGAAATATCTTTCACGTCCCTTGTATCCTCCAAAAACCAATCCTCCCCATAGTAAGGAAAAGTTGGGAAACCCAAATCCTTCAAAGTCAAATTTTCATCATCCAGAGTCCTAAGGCCTTTACACACATGGTAATCTTGAATCCAGTCCACCAAGGGGGGCAGAGGGAGGGAGATCTCCATCTGGAGGAACATTAAGTTCTTATCCAAGCTCCCTAAATGGTTCTACAGATTATTTGATTCAACATAGAAGCTGAGAGTGAATCTCCTTACTTCATTGTAGTAGCCTCTCTTTAGTTCAAGATAGAACTACATTGCCATTGAAATCTTCCCCTCCCCATCCACATTATCCAACACTGCATCAATCTCACCCAGGTACTTATGTTTGAAGACTCTTTGGAAAATATTTTTGGCGTTTCCCTTAGGTATCCCACTCTTGATCACCAAAGACAAAAACATCCCTATGATGTTGGTATTCACCCTATACCTATGATAAGAATAGATGAATTATTCCCCCAAAACCTTCTTAACTACATGTAGAATGGAAGGATGTTGTAGATTAAGCATATATAATACTCTCTTATCTATGATCTCTCCCAAGAAAGCCACCATATTGACATAAGCCTCCAAACAAACCGGGGTGTCCATTCTCTCCAGGTGTATTGTATGCGGTGATCGATACTTGTGACACATCTTACCAAAATTATGTAGCTATATAGCCATGTCCCACATGTCACATTAACTCCCAAATTGCTCCAAATATCGCCTCATAATATTTCTTTAATTAATTGAGAGACGCAATGTCCCTCCTTGTTCATGACAAGCATTAATGCATCCTTTTTTTTGCATTTACTCCCGAGCTTCACTGACAAATACTTGGCCCAAACAACACAAAAGATAAAGTCGAAGGATGGAAGTACTATTGCTATGTCATCATTCTTCATTAAGTTTGTCACCACCACAACCCAACTTCATTCCTTTGTTAGAGGCAAAATGAATTCAACTTTGGGGCGCATGCCAAAGGACCGACCAACTGTGGATCGAGCTACCTTACTTCTAAAGAAGCTTACTTTTCTAGTTCATCTGCCTTTCCATTTCCTTCCTCGTAGATGCGATCTACAAGAAATTATTTGAATGTGTCTAAGAGAAGCAAAATGTGACCAACCCATTTGTGCAATTGCCAATTCTGTGCAGCCTTTGCCCCGATCGCATTAACTACAATAATTGAATCTCTTTCAAGATGAACTCGATGAAACCCCAGTTGTGAAGCCAACTCCAACCCTTTAGCTGCGACCCTAAATTTTTCTCTATTGTTGGTACCAACACTTATAGCCTCTTTATAGTCCAGTAAGGTAACTCCTTGACAATCTCTGATAATAATGCCAATTCTACTTGTCCCTAAGTTTCCTCTTGTCACTCTGTCAAAATTAATTTTTACCCACCCATCCTCAAGAGACAACCATCGTGTGTTTTGACACCTTAAGCATTTATCATCTATTGTAGAAGGACCAACCAATTTGGGAAGCAGAAAATTCAGGAAAATTTTCGTGACCTTGTCATCCCAGGATGTGAACTCACACATCCTGTAGGATGTAACCGCTGAATTGACAAGTTCCATGACTGAACCTTCCATCTTCCTCACTAATTGTTCCTTAGGTAAGGATTCATCTCTGAAAAATCCTTCTATTTCATTCTTTCCAGAGTTCCTAGACAATCATTGAAGGAATGACCTTCCATAGGCTAGAGAATACACTTATGCACATCTTATCAAGCCACATTGAAAACCAAGTTTCCAGTGTTTGAGGTTTGGGAGAGGCCCAATCCAATTTTTGCTGAAATTTGTTCAAATTTATTTAATGTTATTTAAAAAAAATTATTTTATTAAAATTTTTGTTTTATATTGAATTTCAATTTATATTAAATTTAGTAATATACATTTTATTTATAATATTGAATTTTTTAAATTAATTGGATTATTTTGATAATTGATTTAATTATATTACTTAGATTTTGGTAATTAAATTTAATAAATTAATTTATTTATGGATTTTTTTATAAATTAATTTATAAAGGTAATATTGTTGTTAAAATTTAATTATAGTGTTAATTAGTAATTATAATTAATAAATTAATTTGTATAATGAATATTATAAATTAATTTATAAAGATTGATTTGATAAATACGTGATTTACTTGTAAGTGGTGTTTTGATGTGAAATAGTATTTTTTGATCGGGGTTTTATTTTATTTTGGCCTTGTTGAAAAGGTTAGTTAGGGTAGATTGATTCCCTAGGTGGATTTTGTCCTTTGAAACTTGAGATATTTATCTAGTTTTATACCTTTTATCTTTTGGTGTTCATTCGAAATGCTCTTAACCACTATGATATTATGATTAGTTCATGTGTTTTCTTGTGTACATTTAGGATGTGAGGTCATGTCTTCCCAAGTCTTGATCATTATGTTATTTAACCACAAAAGGTGACTACCATTATTGTATTGAGTCTTAATTAACTTGTTCACCTTGTTTCTTCTATTTCACTGTTCTAGAATTTAAGTGATGGTTTGGATTATATTATTACTCTAGGTTGGAGAGTGAAGTCAGTAATGAGTTGTTCTTGAGTTTTGATATGTTATTCTATGAGATTTGGTATTTGATATATTGAGATGTCCAGTATGGGATGGACAGTTTGGATCCTTGTATAGGATGGGATATTATTTGTTATTCTCCAAGACTTGTCTTTGATGACATTCATGGTTTTCTGGTTTACGAGAAGTCTTATACGGTTTTGGTTTTGTCTTCACTTTGGTTCTTTTGTTGGGAGCATTAGGGTATGTTATCTAGGAGCATAGAGGGGAAGTGGCTTGCAATGACTATCGAGGCCCTTAAGTGGCTTCCGAGATCACTCATTGTAAGTAACTTAATAAAGTGATAACTTAATAAATTTATGGAGAGAAAACATTAATAAGATAATTGTGTACCTCACCATGCCTTGAGTGTTATCATAAGCTAGGATGTGTGAGATGATGCTTTCCACCCAATGTGGTGTGTGTTCTAGCATAGTTAGTAGCCTTGTTTGTATGAGAGGTTTACTGATACTGCATATTGTCACTTGGGTGCTGGGGTCGAGAGAGGATTCCAAGATGAAGCCCAAGGGTTATACATATGTGTCCTAGGTTCCTAATTTTCTTTTGGTACACCTAATTTGTGTCATGATCATTTATACTTGATAACCTTATATCTTTTACTACCATTTTATTCAGTGTAACTTGGCATTAGTGTTTTTTATTTTTTTATGTTTCCTTGAGTGATGCCTAGTGTTATCTTCTCAGCACGGTGGTAGTGGAATTATTAGTTCCATGTGGTTGGGTGGTAGTGGTTCTATTACCATTGAGATTTGACATTCATGACTTTGTGATTGGATGATCCTTGATGCTGATTCTATCTTCTTGTTCATTGTTTTGAGACTTTCTTATTATCATCATGAGATGTATATCTTGTATTCCATTTTATGTATTGATTAGTGAAATTTATTCTAAAGATGTATATGTATATTTATTATCCCCATGACATGTGTAGTGGAAGATGTATTATCTTGAAGACTATGATGTATCGGTTTGTATCTTGTTGTATGCACCTTTGATTGCATTAATGTAATGAATGTATCTTATTATTCAATTGAAATGAGTATGTTAAGTTTACTTTATGAATCATGTTCTTTTCATTATGATTTAGTAAAGAATTAGGAATACTTCAATTTGGGTTTTAAAATGACCCTAAGATATATCATGTGATTATGTGTTGGATTGTACTTAGTAGATTTGTTAACTTAGACATAATTCTACGTCATGGAACCCTTGAGATTTTTAATCTATGAATGAGTTACATTTATGAATATGTATTATCTTATGTTATATTATTTCTGCATTGTTATTCATTATTGATTGTAAACTCTTAAGATAATAATTATTTGATAAACTTAGTAACATGTTTTAGGTTAATTTCTCCTGGGTTCCCTGGCGGGGCATTGCATAGCATCACTAAACTTAATATTTCCTTGTCACCTTACATTGTGAATACTTAAAGATATGTCCTTTAGTAGCCTTGGCTGATCCATTATCTGCATTTCATTATTTCCTATAGCATCTATTTCATGTTTAGAGAGTATTTTTCCAATGTTTCTTGTTGTCTTATAATTATTTCTTGTCATCCTCTAGTTATGGTCTTTTTTTGTGTATTTCATAGATATGTTTTACTATTCCTACAACCATTTGAACTCTGTTATTTGACTATTCCTATAGCCAAGGCGTAACATAGCAACTTCTTAGTTTTAGTTTTAGTAACCGAATATTCCTATAACTATTAGAACTTTGTTATAGATAATGTTACTGTCACTTTTGTATTTATTTTATGTCTTGAATAAGTTTACATGTCATATACAAAGGGTTTTTTACTAAAAACAATGACCATATTCTTTTTTTTGCATATTACTTCAAATAGAATTAATTTTTTTGTATCAACATTGATTTCTAACATCTAATCATTCATAATTTTCTAATCTACATGATCAATACAAGAAGCTTGGAGAATGTCACTAAAATATGAACATATATTTTGAAGGAGAAAATTTCTATCTCTAGGACACATCTTGAAGATTACTCTAGTATCCTGTATTTTGTTATTTTTCGATCTCAGTGAATTGTTTCATGATGATCACAATAGTACAAAATTTGGAAAAAGAAATATAATTATTTGACTCACATGAACTATAATTATTTCATTTCTTTAATAAAAATACTACAGGTATATGGTCTGTTTGACTCACATGAACCATACTATTTTTCTACCATGCAAAATTTATCCACCTACCAAATGCCAAACATTTCCCAACTTATGGAATTTAGAACTTAATAGGTTGCAACATGATAATATTGGGCTCAAATTTCTTTTGTTGACTTTATTCTAACTCTAAACTCATGGAGAGGGGGAAAGTCATTGAGATTTCATGTTATTCATCTAAAGTAATAGTTGTATTGTGTTTTTTGTATCATTTAGTTCCAAAATCTATATTACCATCAACTATAAGATATTCTAGATTTTTGGTTCTCAGAGTCTATTTGGTTGTCGATTTCCATTCAATTAGAATAGAATATAATCACTATGGCATCATTGAGATTGCATTGCTACTTTTTGTTTCTCCGCCATGTAATTTAATTTATGTCAGGTTTTATCATATTCTCTAGAGTCTGCATCAGTGTAATACATTTGTGTAGGGACAATACCTACAAGTTAAGGCATAAGGCACATGATTTCTTGTCTTTCTCATGTAGGCAATGATAACCCATTTAGGAAATTTAAAGCATAAAGCACATGCTTTATTTTATTTATCATTGCCTACACTATAACTTCACCATTGATTTTACAGTATCAATAGTCATCCTCCACTTAGGCTTTGTCTCCCTTAAACTATAGATTGGAAAAACTTGAAATCATGTTTAATGGAAAGTAATACTATATACATGGTATGATTATTCTTTAAAGGGTAAGTAGCTTAATGGAAGATCACCTTCTTTACAAGCAGGAGGATGGTACTTCGATTCCATCATTCCCTAATATCATTAAATATATGACTAAATTAATTAATATAAGAATATTAAATTAATAAATGGAAGCAAAACAAGAAGCATTTTTAGAAGCAAAAAAAGAAGCCAAACTAGAAGCCAAACTTGGCGTTATTGAGGAAGCAATTTAGGTAGCAAAAAAAAAGTAATAATGGAATAAATTTTAGAAGCAACAAAAGATGAAATAGTAGAAGTCATATTAGAAGTAACAAAAGACACAAAAATGAAAGAAAAAATAGATGCACTAAGTGACGTTATATCAGAAGAAAAATTGGAAAAAAATTTGGAATTTAAAATAGAAGCAAAATTAGAAGCAAATCTAGAAGCAAAATCGTAAGTAAACTTAGAAGCAACACACGAAGAAAAATCAGAACCCAAACTAGAAGCAACAAAGGACTCCATAATGGAAGAAAAATTTGGCATCAATTCGGAAGAAAAAAAAAGAATCTAATTTCGACACTATACTAGAAGAAAAATTGGAAGCAATCTTCTTCAACACAAAATCTGGCACAAAATATGGTGCAAAAAGTTGGCACCAAAGGCTAGAGGCTCTTGGGTGCCAATTTTCTCTCTCTTCTAAAGGATCATTTTAAGAAAAAACATACACTAAAAGTTGACACTATTTAGGCACTAATTGCCAGTTCTGTTGTAGTTGACCCATCAATTGCATGCTTATCTATTACTTATTGAAGATTGGAAGAACCTATGATGATATTCATTAGAGATATGTAGTTGTAATCACCTAAAATTGGTCTCCTAAACCATGAGCCCCTAATCTCAATTATTGATCATAATCATAAAGTCCTAACCCAAAAGGCAATTCAATTTATCTCAATCTGATATGATTATCAAAGTTGCAAAATCATCAAAATTACTTAATTCTTAAACATCAACATATTTGGCAATTAAATCGATTTAAATCAATTAATTTAATTAAATGTCCTAGAACATTAATTAAATTGAACCCATTTTGTCATTTACACATTAAAATAAATTAATTTAATTTAAAAATCCAAAAATTGAGATAAATCCTAAAAAATGACAAAAATAATGGATTGTCTTCAAAATTGATAAAAACCAAAGTTGATAAAAACTAGGCAAGTTTGAGTTAAAAAATTGAGTTGCATAATTTATTAAATCAAATAAAAGGAAAAAGTTGTTAACTTAAGCATAAAATATTAAATTAATCTATTTTATCTATTATTTCCTCAAATCAACTCGCAAAGCATGCTTTAACTCAGCTTTGGATTAATCTTGAGTGTTCATCTGAATCAATCTCTATCATCAATTTTATTAGGGTTCCTATAAAAGGAAGACTCCTCTTCTCATTCAATATGCATAATTTTGATAACATTATTATTTTGCAAGTTTTGTGAAGGAGCTATTGTGCATAAATTCACTAATTTGAGAGTTTGCATATTCTTGTTATTATTTGCATATCATTATAGTATAGATTTCATTTAGTTTTCTTATTTTCTCATCTTATTTGCATTGAAAAAATACAAAACTATAGTTAAATCTTGTATTCATATAGAAACCCTCTGTCTCAATGTAGTCAAGTCATTGATATTTCTTGAAAAATCTGAGAGCACTCATACTTGCATAGTTTAGGAGGAAATAGATTAAATTGTTATGGTTTTATGCATTCATTAATTTGATATCTTTTGACTAACCATGCATCTAATGATCTATTGAAGTGTTTGTGATTGTAGCTTGTAGGATCAAGTTTCACACACACATTTCTAGTGCCCATCGTGGGGTTGAACATAGATTTTTGGTCTCGAATCCTTGATTTTTTGGATCATTAAGTCTTTCTTTGCTGATTTTTTTTTTAATGCAGATTTTCAAAGATTTTTCCATATCTCCTAAAAGACATGAAATTTTTCAATCATATTTTTACAAGTTGGGGTTGATGTTAGGAGTATACAATAAAAAATTCAAATTTTTCTGATCACTTTTTGACAATTTATAAATTTTTTATAATTTTTCATAAAAAAATTAATTATGAGCACAAAGCAATGTATTGTCTAATAAATTTTTTACTGCAGGTTGGGGTTGAGGTCAAAAGCATATAGTAAAAGATTCAGATTTTGTGATTAGTTTTATGTGATTTATAATTTTTATTATTATTTTCATAAAAAAATAATTTTGGGCAAAATCAATGAATTTTCTAACAAAATTTTATTACAGGTTGGAGATGATGTCAAGAGTATACCATAAACAATTCATATTTTTGTGATCAATTTTATGCGATTTATAATTTTTTAATGATTTTTCATAAAAAAACAATTTTGGGCACAAATCAATAAATTTTATGATAAATTTTTTATTGCAACTTGGGGTTGGTTTCCAAAATCTACAGTAAAAATTTAAGATTTGTTTGATCGATTTTATGTGATTTATAATTTTTTTATGATTCTTTCATAAAAAATATTCTGGATGCAAATCATTGAATTTTTCTAAAATTTTACATTTTTGGAAATCTCCTGAAATTCTAATAGGGAATTGTTATATATCATTTTAATTTGGATGATAAATAATGGCTGGAACAATTAGATTTTTGAAAACTAGTATATCAAGTCCCTATTTCTTGATTGGATTTAATTGTTGCTAACACTGACCTGCTCTTGTTCTCTATTTTTCCTGATCTTTTGAATAGCATAATCTGATTTTTTGTAGAACATTCATCCAAGATACACTTGAAAATACTAATGACAAATTGATTTTGTAGGTTTCCTAAGGAGATACAAGCAAACATTGTGTCTTCATAATTCTTTTTCTTAGGCATCTTAATAGGTTCATTTTTTTGTGTTTAATTTTCTATTAGGGGGTTATGCTCTTGTTTGTATAGACAATCAAAAACCTAGAGGCATCAAATTGATCATTAAAAATAGATTGGGTAAATGAACATGCATGCTTGATGTGTCTTAAAAAAGCGTAGAGGTAAGAGAGTATGCTCTTGTCTGTATAGACAATGAGAAATCTAGACCCTTGAAACTTTTCTATTTTTTGTATGTGTACCTTTTTGAGAGCTTGTCCTTGAGGGAAAAATCTCACGAGAATGACTCAAGTGGGAACAAGCGAACCCGACCATTCTAACCCACTATAATCAAAAGCCTCCTTTTGAGATTAAAATCTCGAAGGATGTAGCTATATCTATTTTGTTTACTCTGATATATGTAGGACTTGAGGGCCTCAATCTTGCATGCAAGATTGCATTATCTTGGTACTTGTAGGAGATTCTCATGTCTCAATCTTGTTTACGAGACTATGAAAAAATATAATTTTATATGTGTAGGGCTAAGATACCTCAATCCTGCATACAAGACTACCATATCTATGTACTTGTAGGGATCTAGGCCTCAATCTTGCTTGCAAGACTACATGGGATAGTTACGAACAAAAACCCTTACTAAACACCTTAGGTTAGAAGCTATCCAGTTCACCTCTGAAAGATTGATAATATTTGTGCAAGGGAGATATTAAGTCCCCCAAGATCACTTTCCATATTGTGCCCCCATTAGCATTTGGATTTTACTATTACGACATTGAGAGATCCATCGCGTGTTCTCTAGTGGTCGTATTCTGACTAGCTATTGGGTGTGTACCTAAGTTTGCAAGCAAATGTTTTCTTCCTACACCAATTTCCTTAGGCTATCTTGTGTTTGAATTCCCCTTATACTGCATGTCTGTTGTATTTTATAATCATAAAACCATTTGACAAACATACCAAAAATAATTAAAAACCAACAAAACATTGGGAAACTGAAAAAATTAGAAACTTGCAAAAAAATGATCGAAATAGTTCAAAACTAAGTGGCAAAACCCTCATGTCCTGCACAACTTGATAATTGCTAACATCTTTTTGTATGATTTATTTCCCACCTTGATCTTGCTATCACTTTGTCATACGAGAATACTAGTTTATTGTCTTGTCCCCCCTTCTATGTCATATGATCTTGTATTTTATCATACAAACCTTTGAACTTTTAGGATTAGAGAGCTTATCTTGACCCAATTTTCCATTTTCAGACATGCATGGACACTTACTAATCATTCTTGTGGTTAGTTTACCTTTGTTAGAGAAATTATACTTGTGATTTGATAACACATCTACCTAGTTTATCGATCCCTATCCTAATCTATGAGTGAAATTTTCATGTCTCCCATCCAACCAACATCAATTGGCCTTTGTTCAATTAAGTTTGGAGCTGATAAAATTGATCAATCTTTCTTCAAATCTTGTTGTCTAAAATTGATTCATGAGTGTCACTTAGGTGGCTTAGTCTTAACTCTAATACCTCGTACCTAGTTTTTCATTAGATCTTATAAGCTTTATCAACAATCAAACCTCAATCTCATCATTCATTCATCTTTCAAAACAAATTCACTTACTCATCTCAGATTTGATCTTCATACCTTATCACTCTCAAGCTATCAATCACATCAATCTTTCATTCCTATCTAAGCCAATAGTTGTCGTAGACACTCATAAGAGAGAAAGAAGAAAGATAATCTCACAATGGATTAAAAAAAATGGGCTAAATCTTGCACTCCTAGTAACAAGGAATAAGTGATTCTTATTGCAAACATATCAAAACAAATCCAATCTTTGAGATCTCAACTTTAAGATCTGAAGGAAGAAAAAGATGCACCATTCAAAAATTACTCATTGAGATCAATTCTCCCTTCCTTATATGATCATGATTTATCCATATCTTCATCTAATTCCTCAAATAAAAATGCTACTTCACAATCTCACATCAATCTCATCTTTGATCAAGGTCCTACTTTGCGATCTCAAGAGAATCCGATTTTTGATCAAGAATATTTTCTACATATTTATGATACTCCAATCTATGATCAAGATCTTGAAGAGGACATTACATCACATTTAGTTGAGAGTCTTTTATACTAGTTGTATGACAAAAAAAAATCAAATCCCCATGATCTTGAATCCAACATCTCTACAAGTCCAGTGGATATATCATTTACCCCTTTGGGGAAATCTTACGAATCAACTTTGGAAGAGCTTCTTGAAAACAATATCATCATGCTACCTCAAGCCGTGTCATGTGGAATCTCATTTTTGAGAACCTACTACACCTATCATAGAAATAATGAGCATAAAAATTCAAGAGTTGAAGCATAAAATCCAAGATCTAATTGATGATGACATAATTCAAATTGAGAATCCTAACGAATCATCTAATGAAGATACTACTCTCAAGCTTGATCAACATCATGAACCTATGCCTCGTAATGGTTTTCATGTAGCTTATACTTATTCCAACACACAATCACCTTCTAAAGCATCTAATCTATCCAAAGGTCCTCTATTGAACAAAGAACCTAATGCTTTTCATGTTGATTATGTCTACCCTCAAGGGATGCCTTTAAAAGAGATCCAAGATAAATTACCTCTTGTTGCAAGTCTTTTCCATATCTCAAAGATCATGGACCCCAAGCTTTCGTGTACTTAAAAACCTATCAAATATGTTCTGAATGATCCTTCATTAGCACTTCAAAAATCTCTCACCTAGATCCAAAATCCTACCTCATCCTTGGAAGTGGCTCCACATCAAGAGGATAATCCAAAAGGTGAAGAAACAAGTCTTAATGAAGATCCAGATCAAGACATCCATCCCCATCCAATAATTGACCAAGGTACCATATCCCAAGTATCCAATGATAACCCAATCATACCCTTTACCTTCTTTCAAGAAGATATCCCTCCATCTCAAGAGCCACATAGCCATCTAATTCCTAATCAAGATCAAGTGCACAACACTCTTCCTATGATATCCAAAGATCCTTGTCAAGATCAGAGTATCCCCTCATCCTCTTGTTATACTCCTCCATATACACCTCAAAAATACCCTATTCTTCCAAATACTTTGCATAAGAAGAAATCCCCTCAAGCTTCATCTAATCCTATCAAAATTGGTACTATCAAAGCTACTCATGAGCGTATTGGTGTAAAGATGAGAGGCTCGTCCACACAACTCACTCTAAAAATGTTGATATCCCTATCCATTACCCTTTTGCATTCTCCAAATCCATACTTGGTCCCTATATCCCAAAGTTAAAACCCTAAAACCTTCCATATATATTGGGTCCTTATATTCCACCATCCACTGCGCCTATCACTCCTAGCTTGTCATCCACATACCTTATCTCCTATCAAGATCAACAAAGACATGCATTATTGAACCCTTCATATAAACCTATCCATATGATCATAACATGATTGATGATGATTCAGAACAAGATTGAGGATGATCTAATTTTTTAGTATTTTCTATATTTTAGTAATTTGCAGATTTTGGAAAGATAATTTGATTATCTTTCCAACAGTGTAAGCAGTGTGCTTTTTCGAGCTATGTGTAGAAAGTTATGCCTTCTACAAGTAGGCATAAATTTCAAATTAGTTTATTTTTATTTTTATTAGGTTTTGAAGTTTTGGTTTTTATTATTATTTTATAATAAACATTATGTGGACTGTTTGTTTCATTTCAAAGGGATTTTGGTGACCCTTCATATCCTTCATACATTGTATAAACTGGAGGTCTTGACTGAAATGAAAACTAGTTTTTGGCTTGCATAATTTGTGATCTAGAAATTATTATGTTTGTAATTAACAATACCATAGGTAACGTCTCACACCAAGTATTGTAATCCAAATCTTTAATTTAGATCACCATATGAACCAACCATATCAGCCTTATTCAACCATAATTCCCAAGTCTTTTCGAAGCAATTTTGATGCCAAAAAAAAAACTCATAAATATAAGAATCTACTTATATATGATCACTATGTCCTATCTAATCGACACATGACTACAAATAAAAAATAGAAATTCAAAAGACCACAAAAGTCCTTCAAGAAAAGAAGAAAAAAATCAAAGAAAATGTGGGTTCCTAAATCCCTCATCAAATAAGTGCATCCTAAAGAATTCAAAAGAAAATAAAAGCTATGTGGATTCGCAAGTCTCTCTTAAAGGAATTAGAGACAAAAGAAAAATCAATGTTGGCATCTAGGCTTCCAAAGGCTTCCACTCCATCTTCTTTTGGACATTTTCCATCACCTCCTACATCAAAGCCTCAAGTTGATCCCTCCAGGTTCCCTCTATCATCCCACTACCCTGCAAGGTGTTGTTGGAAACTACAATTGAAACAATTGTTATATTGTCATTGATGTCAAACCTTAACTAGTAAGACAATTGCTATCTAGTAGAGTACCATATCTTTTGATTGATGAAGAGGATTTAAAAAGAGGAGATAACAAGAGGACCTAAGGAAAGGTTGAGTTATGTGATACTACAATGGGTACTTGATTAGTTGGCACATTGACAAGGTATGTGTTGTTTATCTTTAACACTAAGTGAATACGTTAATAGATTTGAAACATAGGCTTAACCAAGCAAAAGAGAAGAAATTCAGTTTAAGCCGAGTGATGCTAGTGTTGACTGAGTGCTAGTATAAGCCGAGAAAATTTTAGTGTCAACTGAGCATCAGGAATTGTCGAGTATTAGAGAATTAACTGAGCAAAGATAGTGTTTGCAAAGTAGAACAATTTTAGTGATGAGCGAGTTATTTAGTGATGACCAAGTAGATGAACATAGTATTGACTAACTGTCAGTAATTTATAGTTTGTGAAGGAATTAAGAATCCCATCTAACATAGTTGAATTCTTGGGATATGTAAAACATGTTGACATTAATAATGAATGATCTAGAGCATTTAATGCATGGTAAACCATTTTCTTATGGATTCAAGGAGAAGTTTAGAGAAGTATCTAGAAGGATAAGGAGGAGAAAAAAATGGTGGAAGGATTTGATGAATTTGACCTAAACTTAAGATCTACGGAAGAGATGAAGAAACAAAAGATTAATCTACCTGATCAAGGAGGTATAAGGATGACCTGATTGTGAGGTTATGGAGAGTGTGGGAAAGAGGTTGATGTTATTGATTGATGAACATAAGCAGAAGGCTAAGAAGAGATGTGAAGAGCTGGACAGAGTTGAGGTGATTGCTTGAATGATTTCTAAGCACATCAGAGATGGAGATGGTAATGAAGGCCAGTCAGTAAATCAACATATGAGCATATTGGATTTGTATTTGCAAAGTGAGTTGTATATTTTAGATTAGAACCTACTGTTACTTTCTAACCATTGTATTAGTTAAAATCCTTTAATCAAGGTTGACCTAACAATAATTTTGTAAACCCTTTAATCAAGGTGATATTCTGATGGAATGTTCATAAGCCCTCTAACCAGGCCACTCTTAACAGGGTGATTAAATCCTTTAATAGGGTCACACCTAATAGTGTTTATTGTAAACCTTTAATAGGGTTGGCTTCTCATAGAGCTCACTTCAGAAGAGTGAAAATTTGATAGCATGTTATTGGTGGTTTTTCCCATATTGGGTTTTTACATTAAATCCCAGTGTTATACTTGTGTGAATTTTATTTAATGTGTTATGTTGTTGAAAGTTTTATACATTGCAAGTTTATTACTTTTGGACAGTGGACTACAAGTTTTATGTTACTGATATATTCTATAGAGACCTAGTGAATTACTGAATAGATCTAAGTTTGTTGAAGAGTTTAAAAGTTAAGTTGGTACATTTGGACCTAAGGATAATTGATTCACCCCCCCTCTCAGTTATTCAAAAATTATTCTAACAATTGGTATCAGAGTTGTTGGTTCTTGTAAGGAGAAAGTTTAAAGGTAATTGAAGCCAATGATCAAGATGTACAAAAAGGAGGTACCAAAGCTGAACAAGGAGAACTTCCCTGCATGGTAGAGTTTGATGAAATTGCACCTAGCCGAAATTGGTGATTCAACAAAATACTATGTGGAACATGATTATGTACTAGTTGCTACACCTATGATAGCTAAGGAGATGAAAGAAAAGAAAAAACACAATCAGGCAATGTTGGAGATTGCATTAGCCCCAAGTTATCCTGAATTTGAAGACATTAAGGACTGTACTAATACAAAGAAAATGCCGGACACACTAGTAGCTATCTATGGTGGGGACACAAATGTGCTGAGAGCCAAATATGAAAGCTTGAGAGGTAAATTTGATGAAATGAAAATGTTAGAAGGTGAAAACATTGTTCAGTATTGTGGCAGAGTTAAAGAGGTAGTAAATTCTATTAGAGGAGCTAATGGAAACATTAATGATGAAAATGTTATTAGAAAAGTTTTGAGAACTTTACTTCCTATCTATGCTATTAGAGTTTCTATAATATAAGAATCAAGATGTACTCTTGGTAACATCCTAACTTTGGAAGGTCTTGTTGGTAAGCTTATTGCTTTTGAGTTGTCTAATTTTGATAATTTCACTACTCACAATATTGAATCTGAATTCAAGTCTCAGATGGTTCTTCATAAGTCTAAGAAAGGAAACGAAATGTGTGTGAACAGTGATAGTAAAAATAACAGTGACAATGATACTTCTAAAGATGATCTAGATGATGTTGAGGCACTTATGGCTAGAAGGCTACCAAGAGGAAAAGGAAAATTCAAAGGTAAACTTCCTATAATCTATTTTTCATGTAACAAAGTTGGCCAGATTGTAGCAAGATGCCCTGATAGGAATGACAAGGATGAAAGAAGGAAAGCAAGTATAAAGATAAAATAAATGACAGAGATCATAGAAGGTACAAGGACTACAAAGATAAAGGTAAAAAATTTTGTTATATTACTGAAGAAGAAACTGACAGTGAAACGAGTGAATCTAATGATTGTGATATAGAAGTTGTTTATGTTGCTATGAAAGATGATTCTGATAAAGATGACATAAATGCACTGATTTCATATGTGAGTAAAGGTGATAAATAGATTATTGATAGTGGTTGCTCACATCACATGACTAGTGATAGAAGTAAGTTTGAAATCTTAAATCATTACAAAGGTAAGAGTGTTAAGTTTGGTAATGATGCACCATGTCCTGTGAAGGGAAAAGGATCAGTAAGATTAACTGATAAGATCAAATGTGATAATGCTTATTGGGTTAAAGGTTTTAACTATAATTTGTTAAGTGTTGCATAGTTGAATAGTACTGGTTACTGAGTTGAGTTTCATCACAAGAAGGCTAAAATATTTGATGCCACTGGTGAACTAATTAGAAGTGGAGAATAGATAAGAGGTAATTTGTTCTATGTAGACCTATCTAAAGAAGCATGTTTGTTTGCAAAATTGGATGATGTATGGTTATGGCATAAGAGGTTGTGTCATTTGAACTTTGACAATTTGGTAAAC
The DNA here is from genome assembly GCA_027943335.1 of Chamaecyparis obtusa. NCBI lineage: Eukaryota > Viridiplantae > Streptophyta > Pinopsida > Cupressales > Cupressaceae > Chamaecyparis > Chamaecyparis obtusa. The sequence goes on from BSBK01001696.1 coordinate 39,593, forward strand.
ATTAGTAAGATGGAGAAAGTTAGAGGTTTACCAAGATTGAAGAAACCTAATAATGTGATGTGTAAACAATGTCAATTGGGAAAAATGAAAAGTCTAGTTTCAAGAGCAAGACATATGCTTCTGATAATATTTTTGAATTGGTTCATACTGACCTTTGTGGACCTATTGGTGTGTAAAGCTACCATGGTGATAAATATTTCATTCTATTTGTTGATGACTATTCTAGAATGATGGTTGCGATGTTTTTGAAAGATAAATCTAATTCCTTTCAGTTGTTTAAGTGGTATTTGAAAAAATTTGAGAGAGAAATAGGTAAAAGCTTGAAATGTCCAAGATCTAATAGAGGAGGAGAGTTCATATCAAATGATTTCAACATATTCTACAATGATAGAGGAATAAAGAGACAAATGTCTGTGCCAAGGACACCTCCACGAAATGGTATAATAGAGAGATGAAATAGATCAATTATGGATTGTGCTAGAACACTGATGATAGAGAAGAATGTTGCACAAAAATACTAGAGAGAAGTTGTAAGTACAACTGTTTATACCTTGAACTAAAAAAAAAGGTACAAATACTACACCTTTTGAATTATGGCATGGTTATGCACCTAATGTGAAATACTTTAAAGTCTTTGGAAGAAAATGTTATATACTGAAAGACAATAGGAATGGAAAACTTGATGCTAAAAGTGATGAGCATGTTCCTAGGATATTCCACTAAAAGAAAAGCTTACAAGTGTTTGAATTCTAACACTAAAAAAGTTGTGGAAAGTGCAAATGTTAGAGTTGATGAATATGCAGAAAAGATGAAGTTGAGTGCAAGAAAGAACCTAAAGATTACAAATCTTTTGTATACATGGAAGAAGGAGAGGACAATAATATACCTAAACTAGAAAATAAAATTGTCGATCATCAACAGGATGTTGCCGAGCAATCAGGTGAGGAGGAAGATAATCTACAAGATGAACCTGAAGATCAAAAACAAGAAGAAAGGAGATCTGACCCTACATTAGCAAAGTATGTGAGAAGACATCATAAGCCAGAACAAATCATTGGAGCTAAAGAATCTGGAGTCATGACAAGAAGCAAGTTGAAAGATCAAACATGCTTGTTATGTGAATTTGAGCCTAAGATAGTGAAGTATACTTTAGAGATTGAAGATTGGATTCAAGCCATGAATGAAGAAATTGATTAGATAGAAAAGAATAAAAATTGGACACTAGTGCCAAGAGTAGAGGACAAGAATGTTATTGGAACAAAGTGGGTGTTCAGAAATAAGCTAAATGAACATGGAGAAGTCACTAGGAACAAAGATAGATTGGTATGCAAGGGATATGCACAAGAAGAAGGCATTGATTATGGGGAGACATTTTCTCCAGTTGTAAGATTAGAAGGAGTAAGAACTCTACTTTCATATGAAGCTTTTAAAGGATTCAATGTGTATCAAATGGATGTCAAATCTACATTTTTGAATGGAATATTGGAAGAAGAAGTATACACTAAACAATAGAAGGATTTGTTGATCCAAGCAAGAAGAACATCGTTTGTAAACTACACAAGGCACTGCATAGATTGAAACAAGCCCCTAGAGCATGGTATGAGAGATTGCACAACTACTTAATAAAGATTGGATTTGTAAGGACAAATGACAACAACAATCTATATTTGAAGACTAGAAAAGGTAAAGGGATATTGTTAGCTAAAATCTTTGTTGATGATATTATATTTGGAGGAAAAGATGCCCTATGTCAAACATTTTCAAATGAGATGCAAAATGAATTTGAGATGTCTATGTTTGGTGAGATCAAATTCTTTGTTTGTTTGCAAGTTTATAAGATGAAGAAAGGTATCCATATTACACAATATAAGTATGTCAAGGAGATACTAGAAACTTTTGGTATGGAAGATTCTAGAATAGTAAGTACACCCATGGCTATTGGACAAAAACTATCAAAGACTGATGATACAAGTGAAGTGAATCAAACCTTGTATAGGTCTATGATTGGAAAGTTATAATATGTTGTTCATAGTAGACCAGATATTGCCTTAGTAGTTGGGATTGTTGCAAGATTTTTTGCAAATCCTAAGGAGAGTCACATGATGGAAGTGAAAAGGATATTAATATATCTAAAAGGAACATAGGACTATGGATTATATTACAAGAAGAATGACAAGTTTAAACTGAAAGTTTACACTGATGTAGATTGGGCAGGAAATGTGGATGACAGAAAGAGTACAAGTAGTGGTGCATTCTTTCTAGGAAAAAGATTAGTCTCTTGGACAAGACAGAAACAAAACTACATTTCCTAATCTACAATAGAAGCTGAATATGTAGTAGTAATAGTGAATTGTTTAAATTTAGTGTGGATCAAGCAATTGTTAAAAGGTATGAAGGAAGAAATCACTGAGCTAGTTGTTATTTTCTAAGATAACAGAAGTGCTATCAATATATAAAATAATCCTGTAATGCACACTAAGACTAAGCATATTGCTATCAAGTATCATTACTTGAGAGAGCTAGTTCAAGACAAAGAAGTGAGATTGGAGTATGTGAATACAAAGGAACAATTAGCATATATATTCACTGAGGCATTACCTAAGGATGCTCATGAATATATTAGAGGTAAATTAGGGATGATTCCCCTAACTGGGGCTACCTAGTAACATATAGGAGCATTGCATCAAATGGAATAAATCAGAATATTTGACAAATTGATCCAAAGGTCACACTTTAGGAGTTGCCTAAATTTGTGAAGAGTAAAGCACAAGACATTGATCAGTCATAAGAAAGATGACAAAGGGAGTAATAAAATTTAGAGAACTGACATGAAGATATCTACATGGTGAAGATGAATGTCTTTGGCATTGTTGTCAAAGAGAGAGAGTTTTAGTAAAACTGAGAGAAAAGAAAAAGTGATCCTAAGAAAATAAGATAAGGTAGAGATTCGGTAAACTGTTGAACATAACTTTTTGGATTGTATGGTAGAGCATGTGGTATTTACATCAATGCAAAAGAAGGATATTGTTGGAAACTAAAATTGAAACAATTGTTATATTATCATTGATGTCAAATTTTAACTGGTAAGACAGTTGCTATCTAATAGAGTACCATATCTTTTGATTGATGAAGAGGATTTGAAAAGAGGAGATAACAAGAGCACCTAAGGAAAGGTTGAGTTATGTGATACTACAACAGGTACTTGATTAGTTGCATATTGACAAGGTAATGTGTTGTTTATCTTTAACACTAAGTGAAGAAGTCAATAGATTTGAAGCATAGGCTTAACCGAGAAAAAAGAAGAAATTCAGTTTAAGCCGAGTGATGCTAGTGTCGCCTGAGCACCAGTATAAGATGAGTAAATTTTAGTTTTGAATGAGCATCAGTAATTACCAAGCATCAAATAATTAATCGAGAAAAGAAAGTGTTTTTCGAGTAGAATAGTTTTAGAGATGACCAAGTTATTCAGTGATGACCAAGTAGATGAACACAGTATTGACCGAATGTCAGTAATTTACAGTTTGTGAAGGAATTGAGAATCCCAGCCGACCTAGTTGAATTCTTGGGTTATGTAAAATGTGTTGACATTAATAATGAATGATATGGAGTAGTTAATGCATGGTAAACCATTTTCTTATGGATTCAAGGAGAAGTTTGGAGAAGTATCTAGAAGGATAAGGAGGAGAAAAAAATGATGGAAGGATTTAATGAATCTGACCTAAACCTAAGATCTACAGAAGAGATTAAGTGAAAAAATATTAATCTACTTGATCAAGGAGGTATAAGGATGACCTAATTATGAGGTTATGGAGAGTGTGGGAAAGAGGTTGATGTTATTGATTAACAAACCTAAGAAGAAGGCTAAGAAGAGATGAATAGAGTTGAGGTGATTGCTTGAAGGGATTTCTGAGCAGATCAGAGATGTAGATAGTAATCAAGGTTAGTTAGTAAATCAACATATGAACATATTAGATTTGTACTTACAAAGCGAGTTGTATATTTCAAATCAGAACCTACTATTACTTTCTAACCATTGTATCAGTCAAAATCCTTTAATCAAGGTTGACCTAACAATCATTTTGTGAAACCTTTAATTAAGGTGACATTATGATGGAATGTTCATAAGCCCTCTAACCAGGCCACTCTTAATAGGGTGATTAAATCCTTTAATAGGGTCAGACCTAAGAGTGTGTATTGTAAACCTTTAACAGGGTTGGCTTCTCATAGAACTCACTTCAGAAGAGTGAAAATTTGGTATCATGTTACTGGTGTTTTTTCCCATATTGGGTTTTCACATTAAATCTTGGTGTTATACTTGTGTGAATGTTATTTGATGTGTTATGTTGTTGAAAGTTTTATATTCTACAATTTGATTACTTTTGGACAGTGGACTACAAGTTTTATGTTACTGATATATTCTATAGAGACCTAGTGAATTGCTGAATAGATCTAAGTTTGTTGAAGAGTTTAAAAGTTAAGTTAGTACATCTGGACCTGAGGATAACTGATTCACCCCCTCTCAGTTATTCTAAAATCATTCTAATAGGTGTGCATCGATATTGATCTTGTCACCCTTTCCACACAATCCTACACAAATATTTTAATACCCTTTCCATTTTCCAACACCTATGTATGCTTCTTATCCCCCTTTTCACTATCCATCCATCCCCTTCATCCAATCCTTCACATAAATCCTTAGTCATTAACTATCCTTACACTCCATATAATTTCCCTTCCATCACCCTATCAACATCCTTGATCCTAGCTTTTAGCGGCCTTGTCCCATCAAATAATATCTTTCCAAAGGAGCGTTATCCAAAGAGCATCGGACTTGAGTTCCTCCAAAAATTAGAAAATACACAGAGAGAGAGAGAGAGAGAGAGAGAGAGAGAGAGAGAGAGAGAGAGAGAGAGAGAGAGAGAGAGAGAGGTGCCTTGGTGAAAACTTGGTAAATAAGAACCTTGGTAGAAAAAGTAAAGAGACATGAATCCATCCTATGGTGAAAACCACTTCTTGTGGCACCTTAGACAAGTACCATGATGAAAACCTAGTAAATAGGCATCATGCATAATTCTTCCTCTTACACTCTACACTTGGAGTCAAGTCTCATCCATACTACCTCATCTATCACATTCTCCATCCATTCCTTATAATCTATCCCACATACATCCATATTCCCTCTTTCACTTTGATCTTGACAAGGTTGAGAAGATCCATCAACATCACATATATTGATATCCACCATCCTTTCCATTAGCTTACTCACATTCTCTCATTAATTCTACCCTATCACGATCTTGCTTATCTCAAGACAATTCTCACTACTCCTAAGCATCCTTTCCATAATCCAAAAACTATTCACTCATAGCTTCCATCGACCCTTATCCTAATCGTGTTATCCTATCCATATCTTATCCAAATTGATCACACCTTCTTTCATGACATTAGGTCATTATCCTATATGCTATCTGGCATTGCACCATTGTCTTACATTGTGATATATTTTTCCCTAGCCTTGGTAATCTTGAGGAGACTATCCTTGAGGGTTGCATTCACTCGCTTGATCCATCAGCTTTCTTATATACTTATGATCCATCATCTTTCTCATCCCTTTGTGATGTCCTACACCTTGCTATACATTGGGGGTAAACCATTGTGATCTTTCTTGAGAACTGATAATCTTTCAAAATATATTGTAAAAAGTCTTTAAAAAATGATAATCCTAGTGAAAACCTGGTAAAAAGGCACCTTGATGAATCAAAAAATAATAATAAAAAAGCTAAAAAATACAAAAAAAAAATAAAAGAACAAAAAGATGAAAAAGAAGAAAAATTGCCTTGATGAAAACCTGGCAAACATGCATCTTTGTAGAAAAAATAGAATCTCTTCCAAGTGGTGAAAACCTAATAAACATGCACCTCTTTTAATTCAGCTCTCCATCTATCAATGCATATTTTGGCTGCTTCCCTTTAGTTTCCTACTTTTTTGTGTTGTAATTTCCTACTTTATTACTTTCATATCTAGCTTTAGCTTGTGCATAGCCTTCGGTCACTTTCATGACATATTTGGTTCTTCTTAGAACCTTCATGGCTTGAAACTGATTAACCTCTTAGTCTTGGGGCAATCAAACCATAATAGGGGGCAATATCCTAAAAGTTCAACCAAGTAACCCTTGTGTTAGTTACTATTCATTCAATTTGAATCAATTGCCTCTTAACCACTGGAGGGTTTTTTCACTGACATTGTAAACACACAGGACAACACAAACAATCATATCTATGATATGAAAACAATCATTGGAACTATTTGAGTTATGCTGAAAATTTATTTGTATGGTGTTTGTTACAATTGGATTTTCGAATATTATACCACATGAGAGAATTGATGATGCTTATCTTGATTTAGCAAAGCAAGGATTGGGGGCATAATAATTTTTTATTGGTTTTCTATTTGTAGGAAAAATCCTGATGATATGAAAGTGTTACATAAACTGGGTGTCTATGGTAAGATCCTCCATCAAGATTGGAATGCCAAATATACCCCGACCCTCTTTATTTGAATGCTTCAGTGAGGTTTGAACTTCTCTTTGTCTGTTAATGACTGATTTCTTATTACTATTACAATTTGAATATCTACTCAAGGATGTGAACGTATGAGTCACAACAGGTATACAATACTAAAATATGTCCTTGGTTATGAATGGTAAAGGGTCATTGTGGACAAAACAATCACTAATGCATAGGAAAAGAAGGATATGTATCTTGTTTGGTGTGTTTGTGAAAGAGACATTCAGGTAATCTTGGCATTTTATGCCCTGGTGTTTATGATTTTCTTACAATATTAAAAGGAAATGACATTCAGGTCATCCTGGCTCTTTGTACCTTGGTACTTATGTCTACTTTTGACACTTAATCTGACTATGTCATATTCATATCCTCATGGTTGCCTCACCAATGAGGTTTATATCGACATTCCATGTCCCAAACACCCAATGATGAAAAAGAGCATGTTAAATATCAGTGACTAAGTCTTAGGCCGCATTCATGGTAGAATTTGCATTCAAGGTGTTGTTTTTAACAAGGTAATATTGTTTCTCAAAATCATACATATTTTGTGAGGAGAGAGCTTCTAAAATGATAATTCACGTTAATGCGTTCATCATGCTATCACAAGCAGTTACCCACAAACCTTTTTATGACATGATCAATTACTTGTACATTGGCATGACTTTTCCTGCATGATATGTTAACCTTTTGACCCCTTTTATATCAATTTGACCTAATTTTCAAAGTTCTACAATTTGACCTAATTTTTAAAGTTCTCCAATTTTGGTGAAAATTGTACCCCTACCTATTTTGATGCTCTTGACTCCATTTTTGGGATCAAAATTGAAATACAACATAATATATATTGTCAAAATCTTAAATCAAATTTATGGTCAAACATAGTTGACCACTTGTGGAATCACTCTTCACAATGCGAAATGAACACAAAATATTTTCTAATCTTATCTCAATCCAATCTATGTACTCAAAATTTTTAGTCAAGTGATGCTCAAACTTGGTTCAAATTGGTAAAAAAGACCCCAAACAAGTGCACAATGTGTTCCTAAACTTATGCAAATTAATCTAAATTAGATCAAATCTTTTCAACATCATTTCTAATCAAAATAACATATTTTTTATCAATTGAATTACATGAAATCACTATGTTACCTTGTCATATTTCAATTTATCTCCTGAGCGGGCATGATCAACACATCACCAGTCCATGATGATTAATCAAAGATCAATCTACAAATCAAGAAAATTTTCCAAATCTTCTTCAGTGATCAAGCTGCCAAATCTAATTATCAAACAAGACATCATCACTAGGGGCACCTCAACTTCATCAGAATCCATATCAAGTTGAGTTTCTTCAATCATTATGAATGAGTGATTTTATGTCTTCACATCAAGTCACTCAAACAAAAATCCAATCTATTGCAACATAATCAAATCTCTAGGGGAATATCAGGTTCATCAAGACCCATATCAATCTAATATTGTCTTCTTAATCTGGTAATTGGCTTCATCAAGACCCATATCATGTTAGTTATCTCAATCAATCATTGAATAGATATCCAGTTTCATCACACCACATCAAGATGGATATTCTGAACTTATCATCAATTAGTCTTCATTGCATCAATTTTGAAGTCGGTTTCATTGATTCTAGTTCAATAAAGTTCAAAATTGGTATCTTTCAAATCATCAATCGATCTTCATTCAATCAAGCTCAGAGTCAGTTTCTCTTTCTTAGGAATAGTTTCATCACTTCATATCAATCTGTTCTACACATTGAAATCAAATTTTCCTTGAATCAATGCGTTGCTCACACTATTACTATAACTGATGGTGATGGTGATGATGATGAAGACTGACTAAGATCAGAGGTATACAAGATTTTAGAAGGATTAGATCAGTTATTATCTTGTCATTGATGCCAAACAATTGATTTTTGATTTATATTGAGTTTCCATATCATTCAGAGTATGATATAAGCTAAGTGAGTTAAAGAAGAAGAGGAAGTGGAATGTTGTGAAGTTGAAGAACTTAATTGGGCAATTAATACAGATCAAACAATGTTAAGGTTATGTTGATATAATTATTTTCTAATAAACATTTGATTATATCAAGTTGGTGAAGAAGATTAGTCAAGTCGGTAAACAAAATAGTTTGGTTACCGAGCAAGAAAAAGTCATTTGGTAAAAGGAAAGTAAGCTTCAGTAAACAAAAAAGAAGTCAAGACATTGAGTAGAAGGTTTCAGTTATCAAGCGAAGTAAACAAAATTTTGGTTGAAGGAAAAGCTAAAGAGAAAGGAACAAAAATTAATTACAATGATCAGAATGACATTTAATGATGAGCTATGATGAACTCGAAGATTTTAATGATAAGGAAGAGTTATTTGAAGAGATCTACGATCAAGAAAATTCAAGGTGATGATCTATGGTATAGATCTAAGCAAAAAAAAGTGAAGGTACAAGTTATAAGAAAGTTCAAGTTTCGAGGTGATGATAAAACATTTTACCAAGCTCTAAATTCATTGAATTAGTTTATGAGGATGATCGAATGGTTGAAATTAATCAAAGGAAAATGTAATAAAGGAGATTAAGAGGCAAAAAAAAGTCTATATAAAGGATGAAATTGTATGAAGAAAGGGCTGGCAAGTTGAAGGGTTGTTGAGTCATCGATTGATGCAGTGAAGAAATAAAAGGTTGGAATCTGAGTCAGAAAGTTGAGATTGATGAAGTGTTGAAGCCATTGGAAAGTGAAGGAATAAAGGGAAGACACATAGTGCACAAGGGATTTGATTAAGAAAATGGTAGTTGTAGATTTACAGATCAATTTATATATTTTTTCTTAATAACATTTGTAACAGAAAAATTTCTTAACTGAGTGGACCTAACAGTCTTATTGTAAATCCTTGCAAAAGGTGACATTCTAGAAGAGTGTTTGAAGACCTCTAACTAGGCCACTCCTAACAGGGTGAAGATCCTAAAAGATCTAAAAAAAATATTCTAATAGGGTCACATTTAACAATGTGCATTGTAATCTTTAACCAGATTGGATTTTAACCAAGCATACTTTAGAAGAGTATTTCTTTAGTGGGTAACAATTCCCACGTTGATTTTTCCCAAATTGGGTTTTCGTGTTAAATATTGGTGTTATATGTGTTGAATGTTTATTATGAATGTTATTTCTGATTGATATAGTTAGTTTATCCGTTGTTGGTTAATATTGAACTGTGTTTGACCGAGTTGAATTAGAGAAATTTTTTAAGGTACAAAGAATCTAGGATAAGTACTCTAAAGGGATAAGTTTGAAAGATTTGATTAAAATATCCAAAGATGTATAGGAGAGAAGTACTGAAGTTAAACAAGGATAGTTTCTCTACATGGAAAAGTAGGATGCGATTATACCTATCCAAAATTGGAGAATCTGGACTCAACCATTTTTATAATTACTAAACTCCACCACCTCCTCAACCTATGATACTTGATCAGATGAGAGAAAATAAATAACACAACTCGACAATGATTGAAATTGCTTCTTCCTTGATTGATGCTGAGTTCAATGACATAAAGGACTGTATTACTGCAAAAGAGATGTGGGATAAACTTGCACTTATTTATGGAGGTGATCTTCATGTGCAAACATAAAAGGTTGATAGTCTTAGAGGAGAATTTGATGAGATGAGAATGAAAGAAGAAAACATTTTACAATATAGTTTTAGAATCAAGGAAGTGGTAAGTGCTATTAAAGGTGGTAGTGGAACATTAACTGGAGAAGAAGTGGTAAGCAAAATTCTTAGAACTCTTTCACCCAAATATGATATTCGAGTCTTTTCTATTTAGGAACTAAAATCCATACCTAATAATACTCTTACTCTTGATGCTTTGATTGATAAGATGACTGCATTTGAACTTAATAATTTTGATAATAGTTTACTGAAGATTGAAACAATTCTGAATCATCTTTAAGCATTGGTAGTTCAAGAAGATAAAGAGAGAATAATTTTAGTTCAGGTGGAAGTGACTATGACACTATCCTAACTGAAGGAAAAGAACAAGAATAATCAGAAGCACCACTGGAAAAGAAGATACCGAGAGGAAAAGGAAAGCATAAAGGTAAACTGCCTCTAAAATATTTTAATTGCAACAAGATTGGTCACATTGCATCTAGGTGTCCTGATAATGATAGGAATGATAAAAGTGACAAGAAGGAGAACTGATACCGAAGTTTTAGAGATTACAAGGACAAAGGAAATAAATCATGCTACCTAGCTGAGGAAGGAATAATCAACGAAGAATCAAATAACACAGAAGAAAGTGAGGAAGTGGTCTATGTTGCTATGAATGATGATTCAGAAGAAGAAAGTTATGAAGATGAAAAAGCCTTTATTTCTCAAGTTAGCCAAACTGACCCATGGATAATTGAAAGTGGTTGTTCACATCATATGACTGGTGACATTGATAAGTTTGAGAACTTAGAAGAATGTGATGGAGGATTTGTTAGATTTGGAAATGATGCTCCATGTTTTGTAAGAGGAAAATGATCCATTATGATGAATGAAAAGATAAAATGTGATAGTGCTTATTGGGTTCAAGGACTAAAGTACAACTTGTTGAGTGTTGCACAATTGAACAACAATGGTCACCAACTAGAGTTTCAGAATAGAAAAGTGAAGATCTATGATACTGTTGGAAATTTGATTAGAACCGGTGAACAATCAAAAGGTAACTTATTCTACCTTGATACTGCTACAAAATTTTTCCTATTTGTTAAAGTTGAGGATATATGGTTATGACATAAAAGATTCTTTGATGTGAACTTTGACAACTTAATTAAGGTGAGGAAAAAGAATAGAGTCAAAGGTTTACCAAAATTAAGAAAGCTTGATAAAGTTATGTGTAAGGAATGTCAGATCAGTAAGATGAAAAAATTAAGTTTCTCAAGAAAGTCTTACTCATCTAACGGTATATTAGAATTAGTTCATACTGATCTCTGTGGCCCTATGAGAATACAAAGCTATTATGGTGATCATTATTTCATTTTGTTTGTTGGTGACTAATCAAGAATGATATCGGTCATGTTTCTAAAAGAAAAGTATGATGCATTACAAATGTTTAAATGGTATAAGGCAAGAGTTGAGAAGGAAACAAGTAAACAAATGAAATGTTTAAGATCAGATAGAGGAGGTGAATTTATCTTTGATGAATTTATTGTCTTCTGCAATAGAATGAAATCAAAAGAGAAGTCTCTACACTGAGAACTCCACAAAAAAATGACATAGCTGAAAGAAGGAACATATCAATAGTTGATTGTGCTAGAACATTATTGAGAGGTTGCACAAACATTCTGGAAAGAATCCATTAGTACTACTGTCTACACTCTCAACTAAGTACAATTGAAGAAAGGTACAAATAAAACTCCTTATGAACTTTGGTATGGGAATACACCTAATGTTAGCTACTTTAAATTTTTTGGAAGTAGGTGTTACATTCTGAAAGATACTAGTAATGAAAAGTTTGATTCTGAAGGAGATGAAGGTATTTTCCTAGGATAGTCCACAAAGAGAAAATCTTATAAATGTCCGAATAAGGCTAGTGACAAAATTGTGGAAAGTGAAAATGTGATAATGACGAATTTGTAGAAATACATGAAGAAGATAGTTAAAAGGAACCGAAAGATTATCAAAGATTTGTATATGTACAAGAAGGAATTTTTGGTACTTTACCTGAGCTGTAAGAAGAAACTGAGGACATAGTTGAGCCTCCACTTTGAGAACAAAATGCTAGAGAATAGTCTACCAAGCCTGTTTTAGCAAAGTATGTGAGAAGACACCACTCATCAAGAAAAATAATTGGAGACAAGAATGCAAGAGTAATGAAATGAAGTAAGTTGAGAGACAACACATGTTTTATTTCTGAATTTGAGCCAAGACTAATTAAGGATGCACTTGAAAATGAAGATTGGGTTAATGCAATGAAATAAGATATTTATCAGATTGAAAAGAATAATACTTGGTCACTAGTATTGAGACCTAAGGACAAGAATGTTATTAGTACATAGTAGATTTTCAAGAATAAACTAAATGAAAATGGAGATGTGATAAGGAATAAAGAAAGAATAGTTTGAAAAGGGTATGCACAAGAAGAAGGTATTGACTATGGTGAGACATTTTCCCCTGTTTCTAAATTAGAAGGTGTGAGAATTTTACTTGCATATGCTTCTTATAAAGGTTTCAAGGTTTATCAAATGGATGTTGAGTCTACAAATTTTGAATGGAATTCTTGAAGAAGTTTACATTGAACAACCTGAAGGATTTGTTGAGAATTCTAACAAGGACATGGTATGCAAACTACACAAGGCACTATATAGTTTGAAGAAAGCACTCAGAGCATGGTATGAAAGATTACATTCATATTTAATAAAGATTGGATTTCAAAGAAAAAGTGACAACAACAATTTGTATTTGAAATGTGATAGTAATGATAAGATCTTGATTGCTTAAATATTTGTTGATGATATCATATTTGGAGGAAATGAGTCAATGTGTAAATCATTTACTGAGCATATGAGAAAGGAATTTGAGATGTTCATGATAGGAGAGATAAAATTATTTATTGGACTACAAATTCAATAAGTCAAAGATGGGATCTACATCACACAGTCAAAGTATATCAAGGAGATCCTAAAGACATTTGGTATGGAAGAGTCAAAATCGGTTGGTACACTGATGGCTATTGGTTGAAAACTATCAAAGGAAGATGAGACAAAGAAAGTAAATGAAAGAATCTACCGATCAATGATTGGTAAGCTATAGTATTTTGTACACAATAGAGCTGATATTGCTCATGTTGTTAGTATTGTTGCTAGATTTTCTACCAATCCAAAAGAAACACACATGTCTACAGTCAAAAGAATATTTAGATATCTGAAAGGGACTGAATATTTTAGTCTACTATACAAGAAAGGAGGATATTTTTATCTAAAGGTGTACACTAATGCTGATTGGGTTGGAAACATTGATGATAGGAAAAGTACAAGAAGAGGAGATTTATTTTTAAGAGAAAGATTAGTGACATGGCTAAGCAAGAAACAGAGTTGTATTTTATAGTCTACTACCGAGGTTGAGTATGTTTCCGCAACTATGAATTGTTCAAACATTGTGTGGATCAAACATCTACTTGAAGGTATGCAAGAGGATATTACCGATCCAGTTACTATTTACTATGATAATACAAGTGCTATCAACATATCAAAGAACCTAGTGACGCATTTGATAAACTAAAACTGATTGAATATATTGAAGGAAAGTTTGACAATGGAATGGATAATTGAAAGACAGTGATTGATGATCACCAAACTACTAAAGTGTAAGTAAGACATTAAATTAGTTAATGTATTGTCATTGATGTCAACTAGTTTTGACTATACTTATCATGATGGTTACAAACATCTTAAGAAGGAAAAATGGTAAAGGAATGAGATATCTACATAAAGATGAGATGGATGAGAAAGATATGGATATGGTATACACTGGGTAGCTTATTGATGAGTCTATGAAATTATGTTAATGACTTGATTGTATTACATGATTCTATTATGTATTGAAGATCAAGTTTGAACAAGTTTATGTGGTCGGTAAATGAAAAATTTAGTATACACCGAGCAAGTGCAGTGTATACCAAGTATAGTGATAACCGAGCTAGTTATCACCGACGCATTCTGGTAATTGACCAAGTGAAAGAAATAAATGAAGTTTTGTGACAGAAGACTAAAGATGATAAGCTGTACAATTTTTTATGATTCTGAGGTAAATGACAATGTTTGTTATGATGATCAAATGACTGACAAAATTCAAGGATGATCAGATGAAAGAGAATGAAACGTGTTATTAACACAACTGCCGAGGAAGGTTAAAGTGGAAAAATCTATGATGAAGATTAAGAGGCAAAATCTATGGATGAAAAGAAAATGGTTTATGATGTCTATATAAAGAGACATGTGATTCATTATTGAGTCTGTTGCAAGAGAATTCATGTGAAAAGATTGTTTTCATGCAACACTGATCAAACTAGTTGAAGACAGAACTGAGAAAATATGCAGACAACACTGAGCGTCAGAAAAATCAATTACTGAGCAGAATAGAGTTGGAGGAAATGGAGATATTGAATTGATTATTGATCAGAGGTATTTTTGAGCTTAGCATAGATCTGAAAATTTACAAATCAAAGTTGTATTTGAATCAAATCATTATTGTATTAGTGTAACCATTGTTACAACTTAATAGACTTTATATTTCAATATGACATTCAATGAATGTTGATTATTTTCTTGTTGACCCCATAGTGAATGATTGGTCAAGGGAGAACTGTTAGTGATAAATCCTCTAGCCAGGTCACACATCACAGTGTGTTTTGTAACCTTTAATAGGGTTGGCTCTTAATCGAGCTCACTTCAGAAGAGTGAATTATTTTGAATTACTGGTCCCAGGTGGTTTTTCCCCTAACAAGGTTTCCACGTTAAAAATCTATGTTATATGCATATGGATGTGTTGAATTATTATTTTACTTTACGCATTACTATAATTGGATAGATTGGTAAACACATTATTTAATTTACTGGTAATCAGTATATGAAGAGAAAGGCACAGTTGATATTTTACTGAGTTGATTGTTTGATTTGAAAGTTTTGTTATATATATATTTGGGAGTATTTGGGATTGTAGGATAACTAGACTTAACTGATTCACCCCCCCTCTTAGTTATCTAACAACATTAAAAGAAAAAACATATTTCTATCAATTATCATTACTTGAGAGAACAAGTTCAAGACAAGCATGTGATATTGGAGTATGTAAATTCAAAGAATAGATATAATATATATTTACCAAGCTACTACCGAAGGATGCTTTTGAGTATCTCAGAGGTAAATTAGGGGTTCTATCCCTATCCAATATTCACTAAGGCAAAATGCATGCTGCATCAATTCAAGGATTCAATAGAATATCTATTTTGTGAGTTGATGCTAGTTTTCACTCTTTGGGCGATGCCTGAAGTTGTGAAAAATGTTCATGTATGCAATGAGAAATCAATACATTTAAGGTATGATTCACTTCCTAAACAAAGTTTTTAGGAGTGTATGTGTCTTTGGGATTGTTTTCAAAGAGGGAGAATATGATGATATTGATGACTACAAATGAAAGAGGGAGTATATACAAGAGGGATAATATGCAATTGATTACAAAAGGAGACCAAGAAAAGTAGAATGAAGAAGATAAAGCTCAGAGGGAGTAAATAACAAAGACAAGTTAGTAAGTGTTGCCATCATCAATTGACAGTGAGTGTTGCCATCAATGCCAAAGAGAGAGATTGTTAATATCATTGATGGTGATGATGATGAAGACCAACTAAGATAAGAGGTATACAAGATTGTAGAATGATTAGATTAGTTATTATCTTGTCATTGATGTCAAGCAATTGATTTCTGATTTAAATTGAGTTTCCATATAATTGGGAGTATGATATAAATTGAGTGAGTTAAAGAAGAAGAGGAAGTGAAATATTGTGAAGTCGAAGAACTTAATTGGGCAGCTAATACAGATTAGAACATGTTAAAGTTATGTTGATATAATTTTTTTCTACCAAACATTTGATTATATCAAGTTGGTAAAGAATATTAGTCAAGTCGGTAAACAAAATAGTTTGGTTACCAAGCAAGAAAAAGTCATTCAGTAAAATGAAAGTAAGTTTCAGTAAAGAGAAAGGAAGTCAAGACACCAAGTAGAAAGTTTCAGTTACCGAGAAAAGTAAGTATAATTTCAACTGAAGAAAAAGAAGTTAGCCACCAAGAAAGGAACATAAATTAAATACAATGATCAAAACTACATTTAATGATGAGCTATGATGAGATGGAAGATTCTATTGATAAGAAAGAGTTAGTTGAAGAGATCTACAATCAGGAAAATTCAAGGTGATGATCTATGGTATAGATCTAAGTAGAAAAAAGTGAAGGTACAAGTTCCAAGAAAGTTCAAGTTCTAAGGTGATGATAAAATATTTTATCGAGCTCTAAATTCATTGAATTAGTTTATGAGGATGACCAGATGGTTAAAATTAATCAAAGGAAAACGTAATAAAGGAGATTAAGAGGCACACAAAATTCTATATAAAGGATGAAATTGTATGAAGAAAAGGCTGGTAAGTTGAAGGGTTGTTAAGCCATTGACTGATGTAGTGAAGAAGGAAAAGGTTGAAATTCGAGTTAGAAAGCTGAGGTTGATGAAGTGTTGAAGCCAGTGGAAAGTGAAGGAATGAAGCGAAGACACAGAGTGCACAAGGGATTTGATTAAGTAAAAGGTAGTTGTAGATTTACAGATCAATTTATTACTGTTGCTTATTAACATTTGTAACATAAAAATCTCTTAACCGAGTGGACCTAACAATCTTATTGTAAATCCTTGCAAAAGGTGACATTCTAGAAGAGTGTTTGAAGACCTTTAACCAAAACACTCCTAACAGGGTGAAGATCCTAACAAATCTAAGACAAATATTCTAATAGGGTCATATTTAACAACGTGCATTGTAATATTTAACCAGATTGGCTTTTAATCGAGCATACTTCAGAAGAGTATTTCTTTAGTGGGTAACAATTCCCACAACAATTTTTTCCTAAATTGGGTTTCCACGTTAAATACTCATGTTATATGTGTTGAATGTTTATTATGAATGTTATTGTTGATTGATAAATTTAGTTTATCTGTTATTGGTTAATATTGAAGTGTGTCTGACCGAGTTGACACCAAGTTGAATCAATGAAAGTTTTTAAGGTACAAAGAATCTAGGATTACTGATTCACCCCCCCTCTTCGTAATCCAACATGCACATCAATTCAAAGATGGGAAAATGTAATAACCTAAAATTAGTCTCCTAAACCACGGCCCCCTAATCTCAATTATTGATCATAATCATAAAATTCCTAACCCAAAAGGTAATTTAATTTCTTTCAATTTGATATGATCATCAAAGTTGCAAAATCATCAAAATTATTTAATTCTTAAACATCAATATTATTTGGCAATTAAACTTATTTAAATCAATTAATTTAATTTAATTTCCTAGCACATTAATAAAATTGAACCCATTTTGTCATTTACACATAAAAAAAGAATTAATTTAATCTAAAAATTCAAAAATTGTGATAAATCCTCAAAATTGACAAAAACAATGGATTATCTTCAAAATTGACAAAAACAATAGATTATCTTCAAGATTGATAAAAATAGAGTTGATAAAAACAAGACAAGTTTGAGTAAAAAAATTGAGTTGCATAATTTATTAAATCAAATAAAAGGAAATTTTTTTTTTAACTTAAGCATAAAAGATTAAATCAATTTGTTTTATCTATTATTTCCTCAAATCAACTCAAAAAGCATGCTTTAACTCAGCTCTAACTCAACTTTGGATTAATCTTGATCATTCATCTAAATCAATCCCTATCGTCAATTTTATCAGGGTTCCTATTAAAGGAAGACTCCTCTTCTCATTCAATATGCGTACTTTTGATAAGATTAATATTTTGCAAGTTTTGTGAAGGAGCTATTGTACATAAATTCATCAATTTGAGAGTTTTCATATTCTTGTTATTATTTTCATATCATTATATCATAGATTTCATTTAGTTTTCTTATTTTCTCATATCTTATTTGCATTGAAAAACTACAAAAATATAGTTCACTCTTGCATTCATATAGAAACCCTCCATCTCAGTGTAGTCAAGTGACTGATATTTCTTGAAAAATCTGAGAGCACTCATGCTCACATCATTTAGGAGGCAATAAATTAAATTGTTATTATTTTATGCATTCATTTATCTGATATCATTTGACTAACCATGCATCTAATGATCTATTGAACTATTTGTAATTGCAACTTTATCTAAATGTGCTCCTATAAGCCTCAACATTCTTCATTATTTTTGGGAATCATCAAGGTCTTCTAACATTATTGGAAGGGATTGAGGTTTGTCCCTCCTAATGTAAAGTCTTTTGTCCTAAACCAGGTGGTATTGGAGTCTTTAGAGACCAATGATCAACCTTTGGAGTTTCCTTCTCCTCATCCTTTATCACTAAAAAGATCTCATGAAATTCCTCATGTGCAAAGTCTTCCTCAAAATTTACATCCATGTTTACTATTACTTTTCTATGCTCTAGAATAAATACCATGTAGGCCTTTAAAGTCATAGTATTACCCACAAACACGCCCTCCCTATTGGAACACTCCAACTTGGTCTTCTTCCATGTAGGTATATAAATATAAAATGGATAACCAACTATGCAAAAATTTCTTAGCCCTAGCTTTACACCATTGAATGCCTCTTCTAGTCTTTCTTCCTCCAAAAATATTTTGGAATAATACTCTAGATGTAGATAGTTGAAAAACATTCTTATTGTCAAAGAAATATTGATAAGTCAAAGTCATAAATCATGACCTTAGAAGCCCCTATAATGAATTTATTTTTTCACTTTGCAAGCCCATTCTATTGTGAATTGTACAAAACTATTAACTCCCTTTTTATCAAAGAACTTATTAGAAAAATCCTCAAAGTCCTTGGAGGTATACTCTATTGGTTTCTCCAACTGATTATCCAAGAAATCTCTATGATTTAGCCAAGTTGAATGCTTCAGATCTTGGGTCAATTTTAACACGCGTCTATTGTGAAACAAACAAAAACTCAACATAAATTTTGATAACAATAACATTTTTTTATTAGAGAGTAAGTACAAGAGTTGATCAAATTTAATATGCAACATGTCATAAAGTGGAACAAGTAACTCTTAAGAATTTAGAGACTGAAACATACTTATATCTCTATGGCTATTGATAGAAATAAGAAAAACAAGTACTAAAAAAGTAATGATGGAAATATGAGTAACACAGTAAAATTTTGTAATATGTCGAGGTGTTTCCAAGTACATCTACCTATTTTCCAGAGAGGGGGAGCATCATTGAGGTGCTTTACCCCTAAGCACAAACCAAATGGTTCTATGCATATCCTCCAACTAGAGAATGCCCCTACCCTACTTGAGGGTGTAACATCTGATGGATCTACTGTTGTCTAAGCTTTGGTGGCTAGGCCCTACACTACTCTAGTTGGTCACACACCAGGTTAACTCCTATCTAGTATGACCTCACTGACTAAGAGGTGTAGTCAAGTCTTATGAATGGATGGATGTTTGCTAAGCAACATGACACCTTGTCCAAGATTTATTTTAAACAAGCATGTCATACATGCAGTCCTAGTTCACTACCCTACTCAAAATTGTAACTTTCTTTTGAACCCACTAATATAGGTATAAACATTACTCAATTATGGAAACTCTCATTATGTTATGTACCCATAGATAAGGGTTTTAGATATAGTTTGAGCTACTGTCAAAGTAGGATTTACTTATCTCATTGAGAATTTATCATCCTATAGAAAGTTCATTTAACTAATTCATTTTACATTCTTCATTTTCAATGTTTAAGTGCTAGGTCCACACATTTTCACTTCCATTCTTCTTGAATTTTCACTGCTACCATGAAATCATGTTTACATTAGAACTCTATGTTTTCTAGCTAGCTATAATCTAAATTCAATTAAGACTTACCAATCCAAGTATATTTTTTTTCTAGTTGTTTTGGTTTTACAAAGTCCCCACCTAATACTGATAAATAATTATTAATAGGAAATAATTTTGTCCTTAGTAACTCCAAGATATGTATCACAAAAGAGAACAAAGTGTTAGCATGAATGTTAATGAATGTTGTTAGTAGGAAAGATTGGATGCTGATTAGAGATAATTGAATTCTTATATGTTACATTCATGACTGGGTTTGTCATTGATGTCAACTTATACGCTTTTTGGAAAGAATTAATAGAGTTGCAAACACATATTTATTTGGTGAGGTTTTATGCTGATGAGTTGAGTTTTGTGAAGATTTATTAGAATTCATTAACGATTTTTGATGATGTGGTTGCAAGTGCAAAAAAATTTATGCAGATATGTTCAATTTATGTGAAGTTTACTGAAGTGTTCACAGTGAGAGTTTCCAAGAACTGGTGACAGTTATTCAAGATTTATTGTTTCATGAGGTTGAAGCTACTTCAACGAGGTTGATATGTTGTTGAGGACATGTTCAGGATGTTTAAATAAACATGGGAAGAAGAAGAAAATAAGTTCAATGATGCAATGACATTGATTGCAAGGAGAGAACCTAAAGGTAAGAAAGCTTTTTCTTGTTGGACATGCAAAGAATTTGGTCATTTTTCATCTAAATGTCCTAAGAGAGAAAATAATATTAGATATAGAAAACCTTATAAACCTAAGACTGAAAATTGTTTTTATGTTGATGAAGAAGGAGAAATTACATTTAAAGATGTAAATTTTTTAGAAAGTGATGATGAAAATGAAGATGAAATAGGTCTTTTTTCTATTAAAGATGAAAATTGTGATGAAGAAGAGGATAGAGAAGAAAAAGCTTTAGTTTCAGATGTAAAATAGAAAAATTCTAATTAGATTATTGATAGTGGATGTTCTCATCATATGATTGGAGATGTGAATAAATTTGTTGAGCTTGATAGATATGATGGAGGAATAGTTAGAGTTGGAAATAATGCACCATGTCAGATTAAGGGAAAGGGATATATTACACTTGATGGAAAGACTAACACTGAAGATGTCTACTTTGTTGATGGATTGAAACATAATATTTTGAGTGTTGGACAACTTATGGACAAAGGATATATGTTATATTTCATGGAGAAGACTTGTGTTATTAAAGACAATGATGGAAAACTGATTGGAACAGGTTATATAAAGAGACAAAAGGTAATGTATTTCAGTTGTCACGTACTAAAATGACATTTTGGATAGTTAAAGTGGATGACAGTTGGCTATGGCATAAAATATTTTGTCATATCAACTTTGATAACATTGTGAAGATCATCTCATCTAATGCAATTAGAGACTTGCCTAAGATTGTGAAGCCTACTAACATGGTTTGCAAAGAGTGTGTTATGGCTAAACAAATAAAGAATTTATTTCCAAGAAAAATGTTTACAACATCATTCAAGTTGGAGATTGTGCATACAGACTTGTGTGGACCTAAAAGGACAAAATGATTCTATGGTGAAAGGTACTTCATGCTTTTTATTGATGACTTTACAAGAATGATGTGGGTAGCATTTCTTAAAGAAAAGTCTGAAGCATTTGAGAAGTTTAAGTTATTGAAGAATAGAGTTGAAAATAAATTTGGATTAAAGATTAAATGTTTGAGATCTGATAGAGGAGGAGAGTTTACTTCAAATGAGTTCAATATCTTTTGTGAATACAATGGAATTAAGAGACAACTTTCAACACATAAGACACCACAACAGAATGGTATAGCAGAAAGGAGAAACAAATTAGTTAATAAGGTAGCTAGAGCTATGATGCTTAAAGGTAATGTATCACATATCTTTTGGAGAGAAGTAGTGAACACAATAGTTTACACAATGAACAGAGTTCAGATTAGACAAGGTACTAGTAAGACATCTTATGAACTTTGGTTTGGACATACACTTACTAAGAAATATTTTAGAATCTTTGAAATTAAATGTTATGTCAAAAGAGATGATGATATTGGAAAGTTTGATGCTATAAATGATGCATAAATTTTTCTTGGTTATTGATATTTTAATCAAAGATTAAGGATTATTGTTGAGAGTGCTAATGTGAAGGTTGATGAAAAGTTCAGAATTCAAGAGAGAATTCTTGATTATGATTTTGATGAAGATTAAAGACAAATGACTAACATTAATCAAAATGATGAACAAGAATTATTTTATGAAACTGACAATGATTTGTAAATTGAAGAGATTAGATTGGAACCAAGAGTTGAACCTAAATCAACATGTAGAGAAGAAGTTAGAGCTAAACTAGGAACACCTAAATTTGTTGCAAGAAATCACCCTATAATTCAAATAATTGGAAGTGCAAACAAAGGAGTTGATGCAGGAGCATCTCGGGTCCTTGGCAATCATGTGCGACCAAAAACATATTTGAGTTTGTTTGTATTTCTCAGTTCCTACTTTAACCGAGTTGGTTCAGTGTTGCTCTGTTTCCTTTGTTCACTGGTGTTGGTCAGTTATCTCTTTGGCACTCGGTGAATTTCCCTGGCACTCGGTGATGCTTGTTTGGCACTCGATTGGCTTTGCTTACCAACAGGTTTCTTTTGAGTTTCTGTTGAGGCTGACTTGTGCTTTGATTATGGGTCATAGATTTAATGCTGGTATCCATCATTGGGAAGCATGTTGTCCTAGATCTGACCATTCCTTCCATTGATTATGGATCTAAAGGCTGACTCAGTTCGGTAGCCTTTGGTATAAATGTAGTTGTTTGGTTAGAGTTTGGAGAGGAAGTTTTGAGAGGAAGTTGGTAGAAGATAGAAGATAGAAGATTAGAGATTATCTGTAGATCCTCACATGTTTGAGGACTTATGTAATTCATTGTAATAGCTGGCTAAAATTGGGAAGGCCTTACAGCTTGACATGTATGAATCAATTTGAAATAATATATGAATGATCTTACATTTTCTCTCTCCCAATGTGTTGTTATTGCTTCCGCGTGTTGTTGAGCAAGGTGGTTCAGGTTAGGGTGTGCCATCTCTTGGCCCCTCCTACCCTCTCTTGCGTCAGGTTTTATGAAAAGGAACACAGAAAATGAAGAACTATGCTTAATATCTCAAGTTGAACCAAAGACTACAGATGCAACATGTAAAGATGAACATTGGATGGAAGCAATGAAAGAAGAACTTGAGAAGATTGAAAAGAAGAAGACTTGGGAATTGGTCCCTAGACCTAAAGAGAAGAATGTTATTGGAAAAAAATGGGTTTTCAGAAATAAGATGAATGGGCAAGGTGAAGTGGTAAGAAACAAAGCAAGATTGGTATGTAAAGGATACTCACAACAAGAAGGTATTGAAGAAACCTTTGCACCTGTGGATAGAATTGAGCCAGTTAGAATGTTCTTAGCATATGCTTGTAGTAAAAACTTCAAGGTATATTAGATGGATGTAAAATCAGTTTTTCTTAAGGGAGAACTTGAGGATGAAGTCTACATTGAACAACCTGATGGTTTTTCTTTAACATCAAACAAGGATATGGTTTGCAAATTGAAGAAAGCATTGTATGGATTGAAGCAGGCTCATAGAGCTTAGTATGCAAGGTTAGACAAACACTTGATCACTTTGGGATTCAAGAAAGGTAATATAGACAATAATATGTACTTGATAAAAAATGATGATGGACTACTGATTGGTGAAGTATTTTTTGATGATATTATCTTTGGAGGCAATGATGAAACAAGTAAGAAATTTTTAGATGAAATAAAAGATGAATTTGAAACGAGCATGATTAGTGAGATGAAATAATTTTTGGGATTGCAGATTACATAAAACAAGGATGACATTTTCATATCACAAACAACATATCTTAAGGACGTGTTGAAAAAAATTGGAATGGAAAATTGTAAACCAGTCGAAACCCTTATGGTAATTGGATGTAAATTGTCAAGCAAGGATGAATCACCAAATACACAACATACAAGATACAAATCTATGATTGGAGGACTACAATAATTAACTCACACAAGACCTTATATAGCTAATGCAGTTGGGATTTTAGCTATATTTCAAGCAGAACCTAAAGAGACACATGTTGTAGCAGTGAAAAGGATTTTTAGATACTTGAAGGGTACATCTGAATATGGGCTATGGTATGAAAGATCACATGATTTTATACTATGTTCATACATTGATGTAGATTGGGGAGGAACTGTTAATGACAAAAAGAGTAAAAGTGTTGGAGCATTCTTCTTGGGAGAAATATTGGTCTCTTGTTTGAGAAAGAAACAAAATTGTATATCACATAGTACAACAAAAGAAAAATATATTGCAGCAAAAAATAATTGTAATCAAATCACTTAGATGAAGCAGATGTTGATGGATATTGGCATTGAATTTTCTAAGCCTATTATCATATATTGTGATAATACAAGTACAATTAGCATGTCAAAGAATCAAGTATTACATTCAAAGACCAAACATATTGCAATAAAGTATCATGCTGTGAGAGAGAAGGTTGTAGAAAAAGAAATCAAATTGGATTATATTAGTACAAAGTAGCAGATAGAAGATATATTCACAAAACCTTTGGCTAAGGATACTTTTGAGTATCTAAGGGGTATTCTTGGGGTTACTCCCCAACCCTATTTAGATTAATGGATGTAGGAATGCATCAATCCAACATGATCAAAGAACTAAACCTATCTGGACTAGATGCTTGATGCTTCTTCTATGGGGGAGTATCTTTACTAGAGTTGAGTCATTAAGGACTCTTAGACATGAGTTTTCTATAGTATCTCTTGATACTCGGGCACTTTTGTAGATTGTATTGGAGATGATTGAACTTTGAGAATTGAGGTATTGACACCTTTGTCATTGATGTTAATGGGGGTGAGATAGACATGGAAAAGATTAAGAGAAGAATGAATGAGGGAGATATGAGTATGAGAGAAAGCACATGAAAATGAGGAAGAAATATATTGATGGGAGAGATTACTGATCTATAATGATAGGATGGGACTAGATGGTTTTTCATCTATGTTTGTATCACTGTCAAAGTGGGAGATTGTTAGCCTGAATGTTAATGAATAATGTTAGCAAGGAATGTTGGATGTTGATTAGAGATGATTGAGTCCTTATATGTTACATTCATGACTGGGTTTGTCATTGATGTCAACATATACACTTTCTGGACAGAGTTAATAGAGTTACAATTAAAAATTTATTTGGCGAGGTTTTATGTTGATGAATTGAGTTTTTTGAAGATTTATTAGAATTTAGTAATGTGTTATGATAATGTGGTTGCAAGCGCAGAAAAAGTTATGCAGATATGTTCGAGTTATGTGAAGTTTATTAAACACTATTCATAGTGAGAGTTTCCAGGAACTGGTGACAATTATTTGAGATTTATTGTTTCGGCGAGGTTGAAGCTAGTTCAATGAAGTTGATATGTTGTTGAAGTCATGTTCAAGATGCTTGAATAAACACAAAAGAATCTACTTTGCATTCCATGAAGACTTGTGGATGATGTGAAGCGTGTTACTTCTTTGAGAGCTGACTACAAATTAATAATTCTATGGAAGTGTTTACATGTATTGAAATGTGTATTGTAAATTCTTATTGATGTCCTATATTATTAATTGTGAATTGAGAAAGCATTTTGTCTGGCTCAATAATCATTAGGACTTGGTATAAATGAAAGGAAGTTTATTTGATAAAGATATATCATGCAGTCATGAGATGTGCGAGATTTGAATGCGAAATGTTTATGATCAAAGTAGAAGATAATGTTGTTGGCATGTTGAGGACTTCAAAGGAACTATATATGCAAAGAGAGTTTCTATTTTAGTCAGTTCACCCTTGGATGTGTTATCCTGAAGATTTTTTAGTGAAGACAGTCTTGAAGCAATTTGGACAGTGGGTTCAGTTGTCTTCGTTGTGGTTCTCATCAACTCCTCATAGGGTTGGGATCTTTTATCAAGGATCGAAAGTCTCCTAACAGGCACTCATATGTATTGATTGCATTGTAACAAAATTCTAACAAGGTATATCCTATCATAAGGAAATTTTATATTAGTACATCATCTTGTGGGCATCATTCCTACTAGGGTTTTCCTTCTGATCAAAGGTTTCCTTAGTTAACAAATCTGGTGTTATTGTGTATGTTTATTATCTTGTGGTTATTGATGTTATTGATTACAAGCTTAAGATTTGATAGATTTGAATTTAAGTTAATTAAGATCACAATTGATTCACCTCCCCTCTTAGTTGTGTTGGTGGACTTTACTTTCTAGCACAAAGATGCAAGAATTAAAAATATTCATAAATAAGTTTTTGGTGCATAGGATAGTCACACTAAAATAATTCACAATATTGATAAGTTTATAATAGGTATTGTTGGTTAAGAACTATGGATTAATGTCAATCACATTTCCAATTTGAATTGAATACTTCATTAACGGCCTATGTAAAAAGTATGAATACTAAGTCTTCTTGATACATTGTTAAAAGTTCATGTCTCACATATATGAGACTTTCATATATAGCTCTAATTATCGAGCTAAGTCGATAATTTCCAAATAAGCTTATAAGTAACCAACATAACACAACTCTACTATTGAGCTTAATAATAAAAACCATAGCTCAACAAATTCATTAATATTCTACAAGTATAACCTTCAAGAGTGTAAAATAAGTATTGTTAGCTTCTATGTAACTAGAAATATGAAATGATATGTAAGAGTTTATTAAATTTTCATAGAATTCTTTCAAGTCTTAAACTACAAACTTGCTACCCAAAAGAGGAATGTGTATGCAAGAAGAACAATAATATAAAGATGGTTCATGCATGTAGCTGTTGCATCTTGAATCCTATAGCTAATTAACATCACCAACTTCCTTTTTCTCTTTCAGATGTCTTTCTTGGTTTCCTTCCTTTTGATGGTCATAATAAAATAAGAAATATGAACTCCTTTTAATTGTTTTCCCCTATTTTCATTTCAAGTTCATTTAATTTTCTTGAATTACCTTGTGTTTCATTTCAAATTCAATTTTCCTAAAGATGAAAAATTGATTTAAAATAATTTCATTCTCAGTTCATTTTAATGAGGGTTCGATTCCATTAATATTTCTTGTTGTAATAAATTAAGAAAGGACAAATATCTTCTTCCATTTTCTTTTAACATGTGGCAGTTTAAATATAATAAGTTCCAAATTTTCTTTATTGCCAGATAAGCTAAAAGTTCTTACACATGTCAACTTACTCAAAATTTATTGATTCATTCCACCTTGTGATGGTTTATATCAATTAACAACTTGATATTATGTAAGCCAATGAAAATTTATATTTATATCTAACAATAATAAGTGTTTGGTTATCCCTAGCTGATATTGATGAGTGAAATAAATGACATCACATTTACTTTGAATTAGAAATTTGAATATATTCGTCATAATGTATCATGCAAATTATCTTATGTGTACATACATACATACATAATGTATGCATTACATTGTCAAATTAAATTAAATAGAAGATAAAAATCCAAATTCCTTATTAAATTTATTTAATTATGAGTTTATTTTGAACTTAAAGATTTGTAAAATGAAAGAGGAAAACCCTTACAGCTCAATTGACCCTCTAGGTTGACATAATAGAAGCCTAGTCCTTTACCACAAAACTAGGTTAAAACCTTATATGTGGTACTTATTCAAGGTTTTTAGGAAATTAGATTAAAAGCCCCTAAACGTGACAATTACCTCTAGATTAATATAGTAGTTTGATCCTTTATTCAGATGTTAGACCTTCTCCCTGATGATACTCTACCTCCCTACTCAAAGGAAAATGGGCTCCTGCATCCACTTAAAAAATGTAATCAATTGAAATCTTATAAATTTGGAGCATATAAATAAGTTCACATGTTCAAAATGATAAAGTCCACACTTTCTTATCAAAACATATATGTCTTAAATCTTGTTCATCTTACCAATGTCAAATTCATCATTTCCACAATAATGCAACATATCCTAATTAAACCACTTGTTTATAATTGCATTTCAAAATATTATAAAAATTACATTAGTAAACCATTGTGCATTTGAGAAAGTAAAATAACATAGCGAAAAAAGATGTATAGATGCTAAAAATTGGTTAACACCTACGGTACCACTTTTTGACATTTTTGTATTGTGATCAAAAAAACATTTTGTTGATTCCTAATTGTTCCTCTATGTTGTGCATATGGTATTTATCACATGTCGACATTGTGTCATTCCTTGTTGATTGAATAATGAATATTATTTGATTAATTACTAATACTCATCCCTAATTTGCATCATATTTCAATCAATTCAACCCGATCAACCATGTTTGAATAAATGATCTTATCATAGTTTAATTCTTATCTTGCCAATTCTATCAATCGATCAATTTTTCCTTTTTAGAGGTAAACGACCATTAAATTATCCCCACTCCTAAGTCATAAGCTTCAATAAATAAATCTTTATCCCTTTTCCTATAGTATTGAAAATAATTAATTGGCTAATTTTTCATGAATTTAGGAATTCATATTTTCCCTAATTCCTAATTGGAGGGAATATTGAATTTTTGAAACTCAAATAATCCTCATTTTCCAAATGGGATTTTATCCCTAAAATCTAGCCTACATCCCCCTGATTTTGCTTCACCTCCTAATTGTGCCTACACCTTCTACTTTTACGCCACCACCTTTCCTTTTCCCTTTTCTCACTAATTTAGCCTACCCATTCCCTTCCAAATTACCCTTGATTTATGCCTTTCAAATTGTGCATCAATAAATGTCATAATTTTTAATAATTGTGACAAATTCTCAATTGTGCACCTATTTGCCAATTTGACGATCTTATTCAAAATTCTATAAATTGGCTTTATTTATTCTCAATCAACTAACCACCATCTTTTGAATCTTCTCATAATTATCATCATCTTGATTTCATGGTTGAGTGAAAATTGCCATGGGAGCTACACCATCTCATTTGGAGAAGGAAGAAAGGACATTAAAGTCCAATCGAGGGAGTGTTTGTTTATATTGTTTAATATATTTTATGTATTCCATCTCAATTTCTTTAATGTTAGGTTAGGATCTTGTTTTGTGTGCATTTAGGGTTTTAATGGTTAGCCTTAACACGCAATGTTTCTGATTCTTCATTCTCCTACCCTACATTTGGTGAACCTGATGTGAATCATGCAAATCTGATGAGTTTTTGATATTTTTTGATGTGTTTGTAGGTAGAAGAATGAGATATAAACACTAGGGAGTCTTTATGTGCACTTGGGACTCAAGTTGTGCATTTGGGAGGAAGTGATGTGCACTTAGATCATTCTACTTTGTACTTAGATGTTAAACTGAGCAATTGGACTTGGTTACTGTGTAGTTAGTGTTAGAACTACACAATTGTATTGATAGGATGTAATTTAGGGCTTTCTCTTAGTTTCTTTCTTCCATGCAGTTTTAATAATGATCAATATGTTAATATGATGGTTAAAATGAACCTCACATATCTGTTCAAGATTAAAACAAATTAAATTTTCTTAATTGAGTTTAAAATAAATGCAAATTTCACTTAGTTAACTAGGAGGTTCAAATTGGTTGCAAATCATTATATAATTTAATTAGGAGGCCTACTTGAATAATAAATCTTCATCTAGCTTAACTAGGATGGTGTAATGAACATAAAATCTCTTAGATAGATCTAAATATGAGGCTAATCAACTTCATTTCAATCCAATCTAATTTTAGAAGAAATTATGCAAGTTGGTATTCTTTTTGTGTCTATTATTGTGCACCTGGGACTATTTTTGCACAATTAGACTATTTTGATGCACACTTGGGCTTATTTTTGTGTAGTTGGAATCGTTGCTATGCACTTGGATGCTGCCCCTACACAGTTGGGAAAGAAGTTGCACAAATAGGAAGGTGTAATATTTTTTTGTTTTGATGCCTTCATTTTGAAGGTGAGGAAAAATGAGGAGAACAAATGCACACAAGAGGAACCATCAAACCATAAAAGCAGATAAAAATATCCTATCCTAACATTAAAACTATGAAAGGGAAATGCACAAAAAAATGAAAACAATTATTGCTACCCCAATTGAGATTGTTACCCAAACTGATATTGAATTGAGCAATGAAAGGTATGTAGAAGTATTGGATCAATAATTATGTTTTCATTGATGCCAAGCCTATTGACTTACTGATTTATGAAAGTTTCCATATCAATCTGAAATATGTGGTGTTGAGTAAAGAAATGGTTGGTAAAGATAGAAGATGAAATAAAAAAGTGATGTTAAATATGTGAGCTTAAATGGGCAATTGTTGAATAAGTCTATGACAAGGTAATATTGATTTGATTGTTTTACATGATTTGATGAAGTATTATAATGATGCACACATCAGTAATATTTGTCAGTAATAAAGGATTGAAGTTGTGAAATGAAAAGACAAGGAATCAATGTGTGCTACCAAGATGGAAATGATTGTTAGTAAGAAAGGATATTGGTCGGATAAAGTTAACCGAAAAGTTGATATACACGGAAGATGTTAACTGAGTAAATGATAACTGAGAAGGTAGACTTAACTGAGAAGATGAAGTTGGTCGATTAAAAAAGAAATCAATTAAAAGATGACATCGAGTAAGAATATAGATTGATCTAGAAGATTCTAAGGAAGGAACAAAGTGAGTTAATAAAATCAATGGATAAAAAATGTTAGGTATAGAGAAATGGTAAATATTTAATTGTTGGTTTGAGATCTAAGAAAAGTTCAAGTTCCAAGGTGAAGATAGAGCTGGAAAGATTCATAAAATGTGTTACCAAGCTACAAATTTGATCAAATGGATGAGATTAATTCAAGAAAACCTTAATGAATAGGATTAAGAGGCAAAACGTGTCTATATAAGGGATGATCAAGATGGTAATATTACTGATTTGTTGATAGCCAATGCAGATAGCCAAACATGTACAAATGGGTACACACTGAGTAGAACAGAGTTGAAGAGAAGTGTGAACCAAGTGAAGGAAAGTGATGATCAGATGAAGAGTTAGTGTTAATTAGCCAAGAAAAGAAGAGTTTGAAGAAGACAAATGAGAAGAAAGGATATTTGAACAAGCAAAGGTAGTTGCATATTTTATGAGGCCATTTCACTATTACTCTCTAACAATTGTAGCAAAAAATCTCTTAACCGAGTGGATTTAACAGTCCTATTTCTAAATCCTTTGTAAGGTGGCATTCTAGCCAATGTTCTAAGTCCTCTACTAAGGTCACTCATTATAGGGTGACATATCTAGTTGATCTTTGGTGAAAATCCCCTAAAAGGGTCAAATATGTTTTGTAATCTTTAATAGGATTGGCTTTTAGCTAAGGTCACTCTAGAAGAGTGAATTATTTTGTGGGTGATAATTTTCGCGATGGTTTTTACCCAAATTGGGTTTCCACGTTAAAAACTAGTATTAAAGTGTGATTGAATGTTTTACATGTTATTTAATGATTTTCATATACATACTAATATGGTATGTTGAATGTTTAAATCTGATTATTAAGATTAGTTGCTAAAAAGGTTTTAAGGGTAAAAATTATTAAGGGACCTAAGATAACTGATTCAACCCCCCTCTCAGTTATCCAAAAATTGGTATCAGAGCATTTGGTGCTTAGAGGTAAAAGTCTAAAAGACTTAAGCTAAAGATCCAAAGATGTATAGGAGAGAAGTACTGAAGTTGAACAAGGAGAACTTCACTACATGGAAAAGAAGAATGAAGTTACACCTATCTGGAATTAGAGATTTTGCACTCTACTTTTTGGAAAATGAATACACTTCACTACCAAATGGACCTATGATAGTTGATCACATGAGAGAAAAGAAGGAACACAACTTGGTAATGATTGAGATTGCTTCTTCCCTGATCGATGCTGAGTTTAATGACATAAAGGACTGCACTACAGTGAAAGAAATATGGGATAAACTTACACTTGTTTATGGAAGTGATTAGCATATACAAAAGGAAAATGTTGATAGTCTCAGAGGAAAATTTGATGATATGAGAATGCAAGATGGTGAAAACATTGCACAATATAGTTTCAGAATCAAGGATGTGGTTAGTGCTATTAAATGTGCTGGTGGAACCATAAATGGAGAAGATGTGGTAAGAGAAATTCTTAGAACTCTCTTACCTAATTATACTACTCGAGTCTCTTCTATTTAGGAATTGAGATCCATACCTGGTAATGTTGTTACTCTTGATGCTTTGATCGGTAAGCTAACTGCATTTGAGCTTAGTAACTTTGATAATAGTTTACCAAAGATAGAAACAACTTTCAAATAATCTCTAACCATTGGTAGTTCAAGAAGAGAAAGAGACATTCACTATAGTTCAGGTGGATGTGACTAAGATAGTATACTATTTGAGGAAAAAGAACATGAAGAACTAGAAGCATTGCTGGCAAAGAGGTTACCAAGAGGAAAAGGAAAGTATAAAGATAAATTGCTTCTAAAATGTTTTAACTGCAACAAGATAGGTCATATTGCATCTAGGTGTCTTGATAATAATAGGAATGATAAGAAGGACAAGAAGGAGAACCGATACCAAAATTTTAGAGACTACAAGGATAAAGGAAATAAATCATGCTACCTAGCCGAGGAAGGACTAATTGGCGATGAATCTGATGACATAAATAAAAGTGAGGAAGTGGTTTATGTTTCTATGAAGGATGATTTATAAGAAGAAAGGTATGAAGCTGAAAAATACCTTATTTCTCAAGTTAGTAAAACTGACCTATGGATTATTGACATTGGTTTTTCACATCATATGACTGGTGATATTGATAAGTTTGAAAACTTAGAAGAATATGATGGAGGATTTCTTAGATTTGGAAATGATTCTCCATGTTCTGTAAAAGGAAAGGGATCCATTATGCTGAATGAAAAAAGTAATTGTGATAATGCTTATTGGGTTCAAGGACTAAAGTACAACTTGTTGAGTGTATCACAACTAAATAACAAAGGTCATCAATTGGAATTTTAGAACCGAAAGGTGAAGATCAATGACACAATTGGAGATTTGATTGGCACCGGTGAATAATCCAAAGGTAACTTATTTTATTTGAATCCTAATGGAAATATGTGCCTGATTGCAAGAATTGAAGATGCTTGGTTATGGCATAAAAGATTCTGTCATGTGAATTTTGATAACATGATCAATGTTAGTAAGAAGAAAAGAGTCAAATGTTTACCGAGATTGAGCAAGCTTGATAAAGTTGTGTAAGGAATGTCAGATCGGTAAGATGAAAAAATCAAGTTTTTCAAGAAATTCTTACTCATCTAATGGTATATTAGAGTTAGTTCATATTGATCTATGTGGCCCTATGAGAGTACAAATTTATTATGGTGATCGATATTTCATTTTATTTCTTGATGAATACTCAAGGATGATGTTTGTAATGTTTCTAAAAGAAAAGTCTGATGCATTTCAAATGTTTAAATGGTACAAGGAAATAGTCGAGAATGAAATAGGTAAGCAACTGAAATGTTTAAGATTAGATAGAGGAGGTGAATTTGTCTCTGATGAATTTACTATCTTCTGCAATGAAAATGGAATCAAAAGACAAGTCTCTGCACTGAGAACTCCACAACAGAATGGTATAGCTGAAAGAAGGAACATTTCAATAGTTGATTGTGCAAGAACATTATTAATTGAAAAGGAGGTTGCACAAACATTCTGGAGAGAAGCCATTAGCACTGTTGTTTATACCCTCAACCGAGTACAACTAAAGAAAGGTACAAATAAAACTCCCTATGAACTTTGGTATGGGCATACACCTAATGTTAGCTACATTAAAATCTTTGGAAGTAGATGTTACATTCTAAAAGATGCTAGGAATGGAAAGTTTGATTCTAAAGGAGATGAAGGTATATTCCTAGGACACTCCATAAAGAGAAAACCTTATAAGTGTCTGAATAAGGCTACTAACAAAATTGTGGAAAGTGCAAATGTAAGGATTGATGAGTTTACAGATAAAACTGAAGGAGATAGAAAAAGGAACCAAAATATTATCAAAGATTTGTATATGTATAGGAAGGAGTTTCTGGTACTTTACCCAAGTTGTAAGAAGAAACTAAGGAACTAGTTGAACCCCCACCAAGAGAAGAAAATGTTGGAGAATAGAGAACTGAGCTAGTAATAGAAAATTA
Organism: Chamaecyparis obtusa; assembly: GCA_027943335.1. Lineage (NCBI taxonomy): Eukaryota > Viridiplantae > Streptophyta > Pinopsida > Cupressales > Cupressaceae > Chamaecyparis > Chamaecyparis obtusa. The sequence continues at coordinate 74,008 of BSBK01001696.1, forward strand.
TGCCAGAAGGAATCACTCATTGACTCAAATAATTGGAGATAAGGATGCATGAGTCATGAAAAGAAGTAAGTTAAGAGATAATGCATGTTTGATTTTTGAATTTGAGCCTAGATTAGTCAAGAATGCACTTGAAAATTAAGATTGGGTTAATGCAATGAAATAAGAGATTGATCATATTGAAAAGAACAATACTTGGTCACTGGTACTGAGACCTAAGGATAAGAATGTTATTGGTATAAAGTAGATTTTAAGAAATAAACTTAATAAAAATGGAGATGTGATAAGGAATAAAGCCAGACTTGCATCCAAAGGATATGCTTAGGAGGAAGGTATTGATTATGGTGAGACATTTCCCCTTGTTGATAGATTAGAAGGTGTGAGAATTCTACTTGCATACACAACTTATAAAGGATTCAAGGTCTATCAAATGGATGTAAAGTATACATTTTTGAATGGAATACTAGAAGAAGTGTAAATTGAGCAACAAAAAGGATTTGTTGACAAAAATCATAAAACATGGTATGTAAAATACACAAGGCATTGTATGTTTTGAAAGAGGAACCCCAAGCATGGTATGAAAGACTCCACTCATATCTAATGAGAATAGGTTTCATTAGAACTAGTGATAACATTAATGTGTACTTGAAAAGTGAATATGAAGATAAAGTGTTAATAGCTGAAATCTTTGTTGATGATATCATATTTGGAGGAAATGAGTCAAGGTGTAGATCATTTGTTGATGAAATGAGGAAGGAATTTGAAATGTCAATGATTGGAGAGATAAAATTCATTAGATTGCAAATTCAACAGATCAAGGATGACATATACATAACACAGTCAAAATACATTAAAGAGATTCTAAAACCTTTTGGGATAGAAGACTCAAGTCCGGTTGGTACACCGATGATTACTGGATGCAATTTGTCAAAAGAAGATGACTCTATCGAGGTGACTGAAACTCTATACAGATCCATGATCAATAAGATACAATATGTTGTTCATAGTAGACCAAATATTGCACACTTTTTTGGTATTGTGGAAATATTTTCTTCTAATCCTAAGGAGATGCATATGATTGCTGTGAGGAGAATCTTTAGTTATCTGAAAGGAACCGAAGACTATGGATTATGGTACAACAAGGATGGAGATTTTGAATTGAAAGTGTTTACTGATGCTGATTGGGAAGGTAATGTAGATGATAGGAAAAGTACAAGTGGATGAGCTTTCTTTCTAGGAGAAATATTAGTGACATGGATAAGAAAAAAACAAAGTTGCATTTCACAATCAATTGTTGAGGTAGAATATGTTGCTTCTGCAATCAATTGTTCTAACATTATTTGGATAAAAAAACTACTTGAAGGGATACAAGAGGACATAGATGGTCTTGTGACAATCTATTGTGATAATACAAGTGCTATAAAAATTTCAAAGAATCCTATGATACATTCAAAGACAAAGCATATATCAATCAAGTATCATTATTTGAGAGAACAGGTACAAGAGAAACAAATAAAGCTGGAATATGTAAAATCCATGGAATAGGTTGCTGATATATTCAAAAAGCCATTACCTAAGTATACTTTTAAGTACCTAAGAGGTAAAATAGGGGTAATTCCCCTGTCTAATGTTCATTAAAGAAAGATTCAGGTTGCATCAATTAATGCTTTATCGGGTTATCTATTTGTGAGTTGATTAAGATGTTCACTCTTTAGGAGAAGCCTAAAATTATGAGAAATATATGAGGAAACATAAGTAATTGGTACAAGAAAGGTACAAGGTAAAACTACAAGGACAATTAGTTTCCGATTAAGGTTTTGTAGGTACCTTTGGAATTTCTATCAAAGGGGGAGATGACTATGTATGAAGGGAGAGATACTAACAAATGGTGAGATATATTAATGAGGAGAGCTATCAGAGATGTCTATGTAAGAAGAAATGGGGAGAACTAAAGAGAATGAAGACAATGAAGAAAGAATACCATCCAATGCCATCAAGGGTATATTTCAGATGTGAGATGTGTTACATGAGATATAAATTGTGTTGCTATCAATGCCAAAGGGGGAGATTGTTACCCCAAACTGATATTGAACCGAGCAATGAAAGCTATGTAGAAGTATTGGATCAATTGTTATGTTGTTATTAATGTCAAGCCTATTAAATTATTGATTTATGTAAGTTTCCATATCAATCTGAAATACGTGGTGTTGAGAAAAGAAATGGTTGGTAAAGATAGAAGATGAAATGAAGAAGTGATGTTATGTATGTGAGCTTAAATGGATATTTTTTGAATCAATCTATGACAAGGTAATATTGATTTGTTTGTTTTTCATGATTTGATGAAGTGTTAGAATGATGCACAAGTTAGTTATGTTTGTCGGTAATAAAGGATTGGAGTTCTGAAATGAAAATATGAGGAATCAATGTGTACTACTAAGATGGAAATGGTTGTCAATAAGAAAAGATATTGGTCGAATATAGTTAACCAAGAAGTTGATAACAAAGGAAGATGTTAACCAAGTAAATGATAACCAAGAAGGTAGAAGTTGTGGTTCCACAACCACGCTCCCCTTTTTGGGCCACTTCACCAAGGAGCCCTCCTTTTTCTTTTCTTGTTTTCAGTCTGTGTTAGTAAGTTTTATCCCTTGTTAGGGATTGTCCTTTTAGACTTTAGTTAGGTTTTGACCTTTCGCACTTTCAAACTTCTTGAGGTGTGAAAGCTCCGAAAAGCTGAAGCATTGTCGAAACAAAGCTCCTTTAGCCTTTTTTGGCCTTTCGGAGTTGTCAGAGTTTCGGAACTCTGAAACACCAAAAGTCTGATTTCCCTAACAAGAGATTGACCTTTCGGTGTTTCGGAGGTCCGAAACCTCCAAAAGTCTGAAAGACCGACAACTGGAGGGTGGCTGACATCATCCTCCAAAGGCCTATATTAGGCACACATGGGGCTTATTTTCTCTCTTATGCTTTTTTATTTGCCTTTGATTTTTAGAGCTTTTGAGCGCGCGCGATTGTGTCCAGAGAGCTTCCAGTTGTTAGATTGTCCAGTTTCTCAACTTCTTTCAAATCTTCAGGTGCTTTGTTGAGGTATGTTTTTGTTCTCTTCTTGTCTTTTCATATCTTGTGAGTTTTTATAAGTTTTTAAAGCTTTTTTAGGGTTTTGGCTAGGGTTTCTAGTTTTTGGGCTTTCTTTGCATCACTTTGGGGTCACAGGGTTGTCCCCTTGGACCCCTTAGCATTGGGCTCATGGTTGAGTTCAATTTGAGTTCATTTTTGAGCTCATAGCTTGGTTTTCTTCCTTTGACCTATTCGGCCCTAGTTTATTCATAGTTTCAGACATCGAAAGTGCCGAAAAACCAAACTTCCCCAAAAATTTTGCCAAGTCCATAGTCTTTTGCACTTTTGGAATTTCAACATCCAACATTTTTCTCACTCCAAAATGCTAAAACCCAATTATAGACCCCGCACAAATTTTTTGGACTCCATCTCTTCGGTGTTTCAGACTCTAACAATTTGATAGTTTTTTGCCCTTTGAAAGGATGAAACCTAAGAACTACATCATGCCCCCCTTTTTTTCATTGTTTCAACATTTCAAAGGTAGCCCATTGTTTTAGAGTTTGAAAGGCCAAATCACCAAAACTGCTTTCTGAGCCTTTCAAGCCTGCATCTTTGGAAATTTTAGTTTCTTCATGCTTTTCTTATCTTCATCAATAGTTTTCTTATCTCTGGAAATTGTTACTGATTCATGTTTTTTCTTGCAGGATGTCGAAAAAAGTAAACTCTCCAGTGATGAAATACCAATTACTGGGATATCATGCACCCTCCAAGGCGGGGAACCTCCATGCTTAAATCACCGACACTGACATTGGGAATGTCAGTTGGAACGACTACCTGGTTAAGTGTGCCCAAGTGACAAGGAGATTAGAGGACTGCACTTTGTTAGTCTACTGCTCACTGGTAAATGCAACGACACATCTAGTGTCCATTCTCTCATCGGACCTGATAGTTACATTGGAAAACCATTATGTGCCAAATGAAAGGTTGGTTAAGAACACCATGGGAGAGGTGGTGTTGGACCTCAAGCTTGACAACATTGAAGATGTCTTCCACCTACCAAAGGGGATAGAAAGGTTTTATGGCTTCACAATGGATAAAGATATGAACTTCTATAATAAAGATATCTAGTTGTCTCATGAAATTGTTAATAATGATTACCTAATACAACCTCTACCGAAGAACAAAATCGAGAAGATAGATATGAGGAGGGGGTATATAAAAGAGGATATCTAGGTAGCAATCACCATGATCAACCGAGTGTATGGGTTACATAAATCCATCCAAATGGAACCATGGATGATCCTTCTAATTGAGAAGATAAAGGGGAGGAAGTCAAGGTTTGATTGGGCTACAATCCTTAGTGACAACCTGGACCGACAATTGATCTTGGTTAAGAATGATCCACATTTTTACATGACCTCATATGTTGTATATTTTTTGGCTGTTAGAGTAGTATATCCAGGTTTGGTGAAGGTTGGTTCTATGGGTCATCCTGATGCTATCTAAGTGGTTGATACCCAGCATAAAAGGAACCTTGAGACTAATTTACATCATTCTTCCAAGAGGGGAATTTATTCACACAAATTCCTAGCCGTTGTCTCATATAAAATTGATGCTCAACATAAGTGGCACTAGAAGGAGGTTCCTTGAGAGGGAAACCCATGAATATTGGATCATTCTCTCCTGAAAGGTTTGAACGAGTCCTCAGATCATCACCCAACAAAGGGGAATTCCTAGAACTCAAAGAAGTTCATCGACCTTGCAGTAGTAAAGTAAAATAAAGGGAAGACCTTTCTCATCAATCAGAGTTGCAGAATCTTCCTCCATTTCCACATATTACTACTTCACTTGATGTTGTTCCATTACCAACTCCAATGGATTTTTTCACAAATGCAAAAAGTTCCCCATTGGACCTACAAGGCCAGCTCCATGAGCTGGCTAAAAATCCTGAAAAATTATGTCCATGCTTCATCTATGGTGAATCAAGGACAATAGAAGAAAACATCTGTGCTTTTAAAGAATTATGGAATCGCAAAAAGATTGTATATCAAGATGTCATGTGCCATCTCTTCCCTTACACATTAGGAGAATTTACATACAATTGGTACTTGAAATTGCTGAGTGGATCCATTCCAAGTTGGGCTAAATTTGAAACTAAATTCCTCAATCAGTTCAAGCTATATGTAGATCCTGCTAATCTCCATCATTAGTTTATCTCTATAAGAAAAGATCATAACGAACCAATTGTAATGTTTAATCACCATTTCCACGAGATGTATCAAAGACTAGAGGCTCCTTACACCATACCTGTCAGGGCTACCATACATGTATACTTACGAGCCCTGGATCCTTTGACATCCATATTCCTGAAAAGGCTACCCCTAGTTGACATAGATACTTTGGAAAAGGTGTGCAATGAGGCCATCACTTTCACACAACAGATGGATCTACAAGCTGGTAGAAATTATGGTGTTTCACCCGCATTAGGGAATGCTACACATAACCAACCCTTAGTTCATCACACTCCAAAGCTCAACGCAATCCCAAATTCATACACCACCTCTCCACCACTCGCCATCACATATCCAAGATACAATGCACATAAGGGAGCTCTCTATGAGCAAAAGGTGGCTGTCCCAAATGAACCCAATAATACTTTGGTGAATGAATTAGACGCCATGAAGAAAAAATTGTCCCATTTGACAAGAGAAATCACAAGGATGAAGTTAAATCCATCTCAAAACCAAGGGAATTACCAATGACCTACTACTGCCTCAAACACTTATCCCCAAAATCAGAATCGTAATTATGGTAATTACAACAACAATAATAGAAACTATGGGAACACCACACAAGATAAAAAATTTGGGTAGAAATGAACTAATAGGCCATGGAATACACGCCCCAACAATGGTAGTATACCTGTTGATAACGCCAACGCCTTTAGCTCATCTGAAGTCAACTTCACGGAAGTCGCCAATGTATATCAACCAAATAACAAATATAGGGGGGAGGTTGATAATTAGAAAGGTGAAAATTTTAACAACTCTCAAACACATTTCAATGCCATGGTATTTGACTCCTATGAACCAATCACTGAGGAAGGCCTTGGTGATAACACGACTGAAGAAGAGTTCATTTTTCCGTTTAATCAGTAGAATCAACCTGAATATTCTGAGGTCCATGTTTCTCAGAACAACAACCGAAGAAATTATACGTGAGGAGTAGGAGGGAGCCCTTGACTAATGATATTCCCCCTAGAATGCAACCCACGCCTCTAGAACTAGGGGTTAACAACAACCCTTCACCTCCTAGAGGCATGAGCACCACCCTTGCCCTGACTATGCAACATCCACCCACCGTACTAAAGAATTTGGTCTGTTCCATTGAAAGGTATAGTGCATTAGAGGAATTGGAGTGAGTTAAAGCTAATATGTCAATGAATGACATGTTATAAAGTTTCCCCTCACAAAGGGAAGCACTCTTGAAATCTTTGGACTATTCTAAGTCAGTTCCATCAAGCAGTAATTCAAGGACTTCATCAAATGTCAATGTTGTTGAGGCAATACCAACCATGTTTAAAGATCGAGTCAAAGTACCACCATTTCTACTTAGCCTCAAAATCTTCAAGAAGAATCTACATAATAATTTGATTGATTCTGGGGCTTTATGAAACGTCATGCCCTTATCCATATGTCAGAAGTTGGGAATAAACCCCCAACTAACTAATAAGGTCGTGATACAACTCAACAAGATAGAAGTCAAGGTCATTTGGGTCTTGAAAGATGGCCGTATACAATTAACCACAGACCCCAGGATATAGGATTGCATAGATATACACAGTAGATATTCCAGAGACATACGACATGTTGCTTAGCAAGGAGTGGACCAGGTCACTGAGAGGCTAGTTTTCCACAAACTTTACACAACTTTGGTTACCTTGGAAGGATTAAATAGCCAAATTAAAATTGATGCCGAACCAAAGCTCAAACAAATGATAACTAAATATAATGCCTCGAATGAAGTCTTGTTCTCACAAGCCAATTTGGGAGTATATCGATTCGATAGAATCCTGACATTCCATATCAAGGAAGAAGAAGATTCCAGTGATAGCCCTGTACAAGGATTGATACATGCTCAAGTCCCTGATGAGATCCTCATAGAATTCATCAATAATATGATGAAGAATATGAAACATCTAGGGAAAGAGGCTGGTTCAAACATATTGATATTACCAGGGTATTATTGTTTACACCAAGTTAGTCATTTAGAGTTTGAATGCCATGATTGCCAAAATGTCATAGCCCAAGTGATGATCCAAATATCCCAAGTACCCAAATCCACCAAGGGGACAACTACACAATGAGGCGATGAAGGTCCCTCTCATCATGAACAACTTCTGATCTTTATACAAGAAAACATTCTACAAGAGGAGTAGAGTTCCTCAGATGATGGTTTCTTACCACCATTTCAAGAGGTATGGCGTGAGACAAGGACAAAACAAAAAATGAAATGGGTACCCCTCTCTTCAAGAGAGAATATGGAAGCAAAAGATGTGGGAATTCCTACCAATGAAGACCCGCCATTGCCAAAGAGTCCCGATGAACCCCAAATAAAGTCACATCCACCCAAAAATGTGTTAGAATCCCAAACCAAACCTCATTCTCCCAAGGGTCATCCCATCTGGAAACTAATATTTGATGGCTCCAAATGAAAACAAGGGGATGGGGTAGGAATTGAATTGATCAACCCCCAGGGTGGATCTTACTATGCTTCCTATAGGCTACAATTCTTTTGTACAAACAATATTGCCAAATATGAGGCATTAGTATGAGGTCTCCTCATGGCGCATGAAAAGAAGATAAAATCCTTGATCATAGAAGGTGATTCCTAGCTAGTGGTCAGGTAGATTCGTAGCCAATATTCATGTAGTGATAAGCGACTAGCCTTGTATTGGAATCGCGTATCCGATTTGATTGAAGACTTTGAAGCATTCGATATAAGAAGTGTCTCGAGAAGGAAAAACATTGTCGCTGATACCTTAGCAATTTCAACAAGTTCCCTACACCCATTGGAGGAATCAAAGTTGAAGAAATTCTCTGTTGAGCTCATCACAATACTGGCTATTCTAGATAACATCACAAACTTCCAGGTGTTCCAAGATGACCAAAAAATACTTGAATTCATCATGAGTGCTAGGGTCTTTGAGAAACAATCCATAGATGAAGAGATTGATGAGATCAAAGAGTCAGATGATTTGGGAATCCTAAACCTGAAAACCAATTCTATCCCAAAAGGAATGGTAGCTTTACAAAGGATCTTTGACAAAGATGACTATGCTCATGAAAAAAGGGAGGCACCTGCTGTAGGGGGTGATGATTGTGAAATCTACAATCTGGGTACGCAACTTGAACCCAGGGAGGTTCGTATTGGGAAAATTGGTACAGATGAAGAGAAGAGGAAAATGGTGGAGTTTCTCACAGAATATAAAGATGCTATAGATTAGAGCTACGAAGATCTAAAAACCTACGACCACACTGTCATTGTACATAATATACCACTCAACCCGGATGCCAAACCTTTTTGTCAAAGGCAAAGGTCCATTAACCCTATGATTGAGCCAATGATTCAGAAGGAAGGGCAAAAGTTTCTTGATGTGAAGATCATTTTTCCCATCCAACATTCAACCTGGGTGGAAAACCTCGTTCCTGCAAGAAAGAAGAGTGGAGAAGTTCGACTCTGTGTAGATTTTTGGAACCTCAATAAATCTTCCTAAAAGGACAATTACCCATTGCCTTGTCTTGATGAGGTATTGCAAATTGTAAATGGGTCTCAAATGGTGTCTTTCCTTGATGGTTACTCGAGATACAATTAGGTCATGGTAAAAGAGGAAGACCGGTTAAAGATGACATTCACTACAAAGTGGGGGATATTTTCTTACCACTGCATGCCCTTTAGTTTAATCAATGCCAGAGTGAATTTACAGAGAGCCATGTATGGAGCATTTAGGGGCCTCATCAATAAGTGCATCATCATATATATGGATGACCTTAAGGTATTCTCCAGAAACCATGCAGATCATATTGAGGATTTGCGCAAACTATTGAAAAGATGCAGGAGTTATGGAATTTCACTGAATCCTAATAAATATGATTTTGGGGTAACCCAGGGCAAGCTATTGGGACATATCATCTGAGAGATAGGTATTTCAATAGACCCCAAAAGGGTGGAGGCTATCCTTAAACTGGTTCCCCCTAACAATCATAAAGAACTAAGGTGTTTCTTTGGAAAGATCAACTTTGTCAGGAAGTTCATTAGTGGGTTCATCGAGATAGTACGTCCCCTGAATGACATACTAAAAAAGGATGCGAAGATAGAATGGAATGCCCTAGCTAAAGAAGCATTTGAAGAGATCAAGATTTCCATTGCTACCGCTCCGGTTTTGGTCAGTCTAGATTACACTTTACCATTCAAGGTCTACTCTTTTGCATTAGGATACTCATGTGCGGGAATCCTTACTCAAAAGAAAGAGGGGAAGATGAAAGACCAATAGCTTTCATGAGCTTCCCTTTGAAAATGGTTGAAATCAAGTACCCCCACCTTGACAAGCAATCTTTCGCACTAGTTAAAGCGATCAAGAATTTTAGACACTACATCCTTAGGAGTAAGGTTGTTGCTATTGTTCCCAATCCTACTGTCAAGTCCTTATTAATGCAAAATGAGTTGGGAGAATGAAGGGTAAAATGGATGGCCATACTACAAGAATTTGATATCAAGATTCAGTCGATGAAGCTAGTAAGAGGCCAAGGCCTCACCAAAATGATAGCTAAAATGGAGAAAGGTTTAGTATGCCAAGTGTATACTGATGAATGAGTTGCAACTGATGTCTGGTACTAGGATATAGTTTATTACTTACTCCAGAACTAATTCCCCGAAGGGTTAAATGGCTCCCAAAGAAGAGCCTTAAAGAATAAAAGTGGTTATTCCAAGCTAAAAAATGGAAAACTTTACAAATGCAATTATGATGGCCTTTACCTATAGTGTTTGGATAGGACAGAAGTTGAACAAGTTCTCACAGAGTTTCATGAAAAATGGCACTGGCCATGGGTCGGCTGAGGCTACTGCACATCAAATATTGAGATCTGGTTATTATTGGCCTACTTTGTTCAAGGATACACACTAGCACGTATGTTCATGCCATGCTTGCCAAACTAGTGCCATCCGCAAGAGACATCCTGCAATGCCCCTACAACCCGTCTATGAGGTACATCCATTTGTCCAATGGGGGCTAGATTTTGTAGGAATGATGAACCCTCCTTTATCAGTAGGACACATGTACATCTTGACAACAACAGACTACTACACGCAGTGGACAGAGGCCCAAGTTTTGAGAAATTGCACAACGGAAGTAGTAACCAAATTCCTCGCGGAGTATATTATCACACAGTTTGGTATTCCTTTCTTTCTAGTATGTGACAATGCACCCTCTTTCTCATCTACATCTCTGATCCAATGGGCATTCAAGAATCAACTAATCCTTAAATTCTCATCTAATTATTATCCACAAGGGAATGGGGTTGCAGAATCAACAAACAAATACTTGACAACTATAATCAAATGCCTCCTAGATGATAATCCTCAGGATTGGCACACACAATTGAAATACACCTTGTGGAATGACTGAGCAAGGATTAAAAATTCTTTGGGGACTTCCCCTAACAAATTGGTCTATGGCTTGCAACCCGTTTTTCCTATGAACCTAAAAATACCAATCTTGAGATTTATTGACCAATACGTCGAAGGCGAGGATAGGGTGTAGGTTCACCTCATGAACCTTTTAGACCAAGAAGAAAAGAGAACCACGGCCTTAGAACATGTAGCTAAACATCAAGCTATCATCAAGTGTTGGTTTGACAAGAGAGCAACAATAAAGACTTTCAGGATTTTTGATTTGGTCCTGATGTGGGATAAAGTGAAAGAGAAGCTAGGAAGCCACACTAAATTTCAACGATTGTGGATAGACCGTTTCCAAATAGCAGAAATCTTGGGAGAGAACACTTTTAGGATTAGTTCTCTTGAAGGGGAACTGGTCCCATTTCCTGTCAATGGCTGGTATCTCAAATATTACTTTGGATCTTGAGGGGCTCTGGTCCCTCCTTGTTCATTTTTTTTTAGTTTAGTGTCTTTGTTTTGGGTTTCTTTTCTTTTGGGTCAGTCAGTTTGTGTTTGTCGGGGGGTAGTTTTTTTTAAATAAGTGCTCTACACCAGGTAGTTTGGGAAAAAGAATGAAGGTTTTCTTTATCGAACACTTTTGATTAGATTTTGCCTTGCAAAGAGCCAGATATAAAGATTAGAAGTGGAGTGTTTTCCTTTCAAAGTCATTGAGCGGATTTTCAGAGCTAATCATCCTTGACACCAACACACATATTAAAAGATTCCAAGTTGTAGGTTTTTTGGATAGGATTCTAGTCAGAATCAAGTAATGCCCATGGTCACAAGGGAAGTTAAAAGTCAAAACCCTTTTCCACTTGAAATACAGACTAAAAGAAAAGAGCCAAAAGCAAAAGGGAGGAACACATCAAGACAAAGTCAACAACAAAGGAAAAAGTTCAAATGCTTGGGTACCATAGTCTAATTGCTGCCAGGGTTTCCAAAAGAAGAAAGAACAAAGAGAAATTAGAAATGCAAATGAAGAGGTGGCATAGCCTAAGCGCTTCCTTAATTCACTAAAAGCATTGAAGTCGAAGTAAATGAAGAAATGAAATATCTGGAACACAATGACTCAAGCAAATTGCTTTCCATGTAATAATTGTTGATTCTAAAAAAGCCCTCCAAAGAAGTTTAAAACTTCAAAATGAGCTCAACCGAAGAAGGAGAAGGGTGACTTTAATAGCCTCTACCAGGGCTATGAATGCTTGGCTGGCAGTGGAGCAAGGTTAAGATGACTTTTGGCCAATCTGATCTTGTGGGCGAAGATTTGATTATGACTAGTTAAGAATCCAAGGAACCTTTGATGAGGAATTTGGAGAATATGAACACATACATTCACACACTAGGTGTGAAAGCAAAGATTTTTTGATCTTGATGTGTTGATAGGAGAATTACTACCACTTAGACCTTGTGTCTAGCTCATTGCAAGATAGGATCTCTTTGATAGTGGGGTGACTGAGAAATGCCTAGGTTGTTCCTTTTTCTTTTTGTCGGGGCTATTTGTTGTGGTTCCACAACCATGCTCCCCTTTTTTGGCTACTCGGCCAAGGGGCTCCCCTTTTTCTTTGTTTGAATTTAGGCTCTGTCAGTTAGTTTTATCCCTTTCCAGGGATTGCCCTTTTAGATTTTAGTCAATTTTTGACCTTTCATACTTTCAGACTTCCTGAGGTGTGAAAGCTCCGAAAAGCCGAAGCGTCATTCAAACAAAGCTCCTTTAGCCTTTTTCGGCCTTTCAAAGTTGTCAGAGTTTCAGAACTTTGAAACACCGAAAGTTTGATTTCCCTAACAGGAGATCAACCTTTTGGCATTTTGGAGGCCTGAAAGTTCGACAACCGGAGGGTGGTTGACGTCATCCTCTGAAGGCCTATATTAGGCACGTGCGGGGCTTATTTTATCACTTATGCTTTTTATTCACCTTTGATTTTTAGATCTTTTGAGTGCACGCAATTGTGTCCAGAGAGCTTCCAGTTGTTCAATTGCCCAATTTCTCAGCTTCTTTTAGATCTTTAGGTGCTTTGTCAAGGTAGGTTTTCATTCTCTTCTTGTCCTTTTGTTTCTAACAAGTTTTTAGAAGTTTTTTCACCATTTTTAGGGTTTCAGCTAGGGTTTCTAGTTTTTGGGCTTTCTTCGCATCACTTTGGGCTTGCAAGTTTGTCCCCTTGGACCCCTTAGCATTGGGCTTGTGGTCGAGCTCGATTCGAGTTCATTTTTGAGCTCGCACCTTGGTTTTCTTCCTTTGACCTATTCGGCCCTAGTTTTTTCACAGTTTTGCATGCCAAAAGTGCTGAAAAACTAAACTTCCCCCAACTTTTTCCAAGTCCATGGTCTTTTGCACTTTCGGCGTTTCAACATCCGACATGTTTTTGCACTCTGAAATGCTGAAACCCGATGATAGACCCCGCACAAGTTTTTTGGACTCCATATTTTTAGCGTTTTGGACTCCGACAATTCGATAATTTTTCACCCTTCGAAAGGTCAAAACCTTAGAACTACATCATGCCCCCTTTTTTTTCTTTATTTCAGCATTTTGGATGTAGCCCATTCTTTCAGAGTCCAAAAGGATGAATCGCCAAAACTGCTTTTTGAGCCTTTCAAGCCTACATCTTTGGGGATTTTAGTTTCTTCATGCTTTTCTTATCTTCATCAGTAGTTTTCTTATCTCTAGAAATTGTTACTGATTCATGGTTTTTCTTGTAGGATGTGAAAAAAAGGTAAACTCTCCAACGATGAAATACCAATTCAAGGGATATCATGTGCCCACCAAGGTGGGGAACCTCCATGCTTAAATCACCAACACTGACATTGGGAATGTCAGTTGGAACGACTACCTAGTTAAGTGTGCCCAGCTGATAGGGAGATCAGAGGACTGCACTTCATTAGTCTACTACTCACTGGTGAATGCAGTGGCACATCTAGTGTCCATTCTCTCGTCGGACCTAATAGTTACACTTGAAAACCATTATGTGCCAGATGAAAGGTTGGTTAAGAACACCATGGGAGAGGTGGTGATGGACCTCATGCCTGAAAACATCGAAGATGTCTTCCACCTGCCAAAGGGGATAGATAGGTTTTATGGCTTCACAATGGACAAAGGCATAAACTTCTATAATAAAGATATCTAGTTGTCTCATGAAATTATTAATAATGATTACCTAATACAACCTCTGCCAAAGAACAAACTCGAGAAGATAGATATGAGGAGGGGGTATATGAAAGAGGATATCCAGGCAACAATCACCATGATCAGCTGGGTGTATGGACTATAGAAATCCATCCAACTAGAACCATGGATGATCCTTCTAATTGAGAAGATAAAGGGGAGGAAGTCAAGGTTTGACTGGGCTACAATCCTCAGTGACAACCTGGACCGACAATTGATCTCGGTTAAGAATGTCCAAATTTTTACATGACCTCATATGTTGTATATCTGTTGGTTGCTAGACCAGTATATCCAGGTTTGGTGAAGGTCGGCGCTATGGGTCAGCCTTATGCTTGGCCATTTACCGTGTATCCTCAACTGGTAAAAAATGAGAATCTTATAGAAGATAGCTCAGAGTTCCAGGTAGTGAATGACTCCTTTGTATTTGCAATCATCCACTCCATAGAGGGAGAATATGCTAGAAGGTTGTTAGAGGAGGCTACAACAAAAGTGAAGGCCCTAGGGGCATTCTACATCTAGTTTAAGACCTTCACTTATATCAGGGTGGTGGGGGTACTCTCACTCCCAAGAAATTGCCAAGGTATCCTTCAGACAAGATTATTCTATTGGAGATGGCAAGACAACTTTCAGATGCCTACGAGCACATAAGGCATATGAAGAAACACTACTGGGACTTTCCTATTTGAATATGACCCCATTTTTTGCAAGACATGAGAGTATGAAAGTATTTGTCCTTCGAATGGGATGAGTTCCCCCTGCAAAAATTTAACTTGATAAGAACCAAATTTGATCCCATTGGCACTTATAGTCACATATTGGGGAGGCATTACGTGCATGAACCATATATCGAGGATCATTGGATGAGCTGCACAGATGATTATGAGGTGAGAATCTGTGATTACTATTGGATGAGCTTGGAACTGGCACAAGATGCCCTACTTCTATGAATCCCCCAAAAGGTAAAGGATGAAAATTCAAAGGATATCCTGGATCCTGTCTATAATCAGGATAAAATTTATACCAGCGCTATCCTCAATGTTGAGGTCGATAGAGATGAGAATGATGACATAAACTTCAAGGCTTGTCATGTCAACAAGATGAAAAAGGCATGGACTTCCCATCCATTCAAAATGGACCCAGTATCGATGAAACAACAACTAGCCCAACCTTCCAAAGAGAAGAAGAAACAAGGGGAAAAGGTGTTGATACCACAATTTAAAGAAGTTTCACCGCTGAGGCCAGAAACAGTTTACAAACACCAACGCACAATAGCTTATGGGCCAAATCCTCTGTCCAAGCTTCTAAAGACCAGGATGACTGGAAGCATAGCTCTGCTTGATGCTCCATCTTCAAGCGGCCAAGAGCAAGTGACTGTACCTAAGAGGGCATCCAAGGTAAAGTTGACTGGATCTAGGCATGCCGGAGTCATAAAAGGAAATGTTTACAAGAGGAAAAGGTCCTCTACACCTTCTCATATGGAGAATCTTCTAGAAGAGGATGAATAAGGTGAAGAAGATGACGAAGATGAGGTACCATTAAGCTGGAGGACATGGTTTGCGGGTTTCCTGAAAAAGAGGAAATTCCAGGAAGAGGATGCACAGATAGATCTAGATGAAGAGACCCAAACAGAGCAGGTGAATCCAAGAGATGCTTTAGGAGACGATGAATTCATTATATCAAATTTTGAAGGTCTCTATGGGTTTAAAGAAACTAAACAACAAATCCCAACAGGAGGGCCTTCTATAGATCAACAATTTCCGTTTTCATTCATGTCTCCTCCAGTGCAATTCACAACTACAACTCCTAAGGGAAATGTAGGAGAAGAAGCCCAATAGGAACCTTAGGGATCAACAGAAGTAGTGGAAAATAAAGGTCAAGGAGAGTCTACTGAATCGAAGAAGGACTCCTCCATTGGAATTACTTCAGAGGAAGACATAGGAGCTCCAATTCCTCCACCACAGTAAGCTCCAGTTCCCCCACCTCCAACCACTTCACTTCCACATCAAGTCCCAACCAATCCACCTCTGACCACTTCGCTTCCACCACAGGTTCTAACTAGTCAACCTCCATCACAAACCCCACCTATTCAAACCTCGATGCATACTCCGTCTCCTGTTCATATACCGATGCCTTTGCCTACTCCCCCAGTAGCCCCTACTCCTCATCTTGCTCCCACGCCACTAGTGCAAAACCCTACTCTACCAATGCCTACTCCATCTTCTCACATTGAGACAGTTCAACAAGGAGCCCAAGAACCCGAAAAGAAGATGCAAGTAGAAAATGAGGTTCAGTCAGAGGAACAAACTGGGTCAAAAGAGCAGATTAGAGGGGAAGAGAAGACTGCAGGGGAAGAACAGGTAGAAGGAGAAGAATGGGTAAGAGAAGAGGTAAGGGAAGAGGAAACTGAAGGAGAACAAGAGCCAGAATGCAAAGCCATTGCCTTGAGCTTAGTTGCACCCTATGAGCCTATCAATGCCTTCTCCAAACCCACTTGGTTCACCAAAGAAATACAACCAAGGTTGAGGGTCTACATAGATGAAGAGCATATAGATATGGCAGTGCTAGGTCAAGCATTCCACCAAGGAGAATCCAGTGCCTAGACAAGGACCTTATCATACATGACACAAGATCAAAGGGGTAGATGGAAGGCACAAGTAGTCGTACCTACATTGGAGACTAGTATGGCTGAGATCACTCCAAAAGACTATGTTTTTGAAGAGGTGGACCTAGGGGAACCAACAAGGGAAGGTAGAAAAACATGGGCTACTTTAGGGTTGAAGCATGCATTAGGCTTCATGGACAAAGATGAGGAGAAGATCAAAGCTTTAATGGAACAAAATGAGGCCATGAAGAGATTCATTCTTAAGATGACAGGTCCCATTGACCCTAGTAACCTTGAGACCTCATTACAGGCTATTTTGGAGAAAATGAGTGCTTCTGAATTACTAACTGATGTTTCACATTCTTTCATTCATGCCTGTTCTGATTGGAAGGCCAATTTTGAAGATTTTGCTAGGATTTCTCTTAGGGAAATTTTGAGACCCTTTACAGGTATTCTTAAAGAGATTACCAAATTGGTAGATTTAATGTGTGAAGAGGATGGTCTCGAGGAGAGAATTCTTAAATGGCAGAAGGCTTTCGATGATTGCATAATAATAAGGAAGCAATGCTTCCAAGTTTTGGTGAAGATATATGAAGGGTCAGAGCAGTACAATTTTGAAGAATGGATCAAAGATATTACTGGAGCTCTAAAAGTCTACCGGAAGTGCTTGGGTAAGATTGATAAGAAGAGAGACGAAGGAATGCTATGGATTGAGGAAATGCATAAGTTTTTGAAAGTTTATACTTGGACCTCTATGATGATGATGATGAGGAAATGATACACCCGATTAAAGAAATTGTGCATGAGTACCTAGATATCTTCAATGGAGTTAAAACAAAGGATGACCTCCAACAAATGTTTTATCAAAAGGAGGAGATGCAAAAAATGTTGGCTTGTAAAGAAGAAATAAGGGGCTTTGTCAATGAGTTGGTCACCTTCCAAGAGAAGCAACAAGAACTCCTAAAAAGCATCCAAATGGTGGATTTTGAAGAAATACAAGAGATAGTAGACAGGATTTGCAAGGCACATCTAGAGATACTGCCAATTCGCTAAGTGTCTAGTTTTGGACTTAGCCAATTTTTGCATGAAGGAAAAACTTTATTGACACTTAGTCAATTTTGTACTTCGAGATTTTTGACCTTTCAGCCTTTCAAGTTTTTCGGCCTCTGAAAGTCCGAAATTTTGTCAAATGGGGTGTTGAAACACTTATTCATTTTTTCAACTTCATTTTTTTAGAGCAAGGGTCAGGGTCCAAAATTTTTGGGTCGTCACCGCCAACAACTTCTAGTCTTCTACATAATATTTTCAGTTAGATTGATCACTTCTTTGGGGTCATTTTTGCATGATTTGGGGGTATCTTTCAGTTGAACCTACGAAGGAGAGCTATGACAAGGGATAAAGGGAAGAACTCCAAGTTTCAAAAGAAGAGCATGCATAGAAATGGAGAAGTTCCATAATAGATTTTGAGTTTTTTAATGCATCCTTTGCTTCAGAAATGTAATGCATGAAGATTAATTCCGTGCTAGATAGTTTAGATGTGTGATAGGGATAGTTTTCTTTCAGTAAGATTTAGTTTTAGATTTATTTTCAAGTTTCATGTCCAGCCGAAACCCTAGTTGCGAGATTTCTTTCCCTAAAGAGTAAAGCTCTATAAATTGTAAGAAAATGATGTAATTAAGGTCGGTTATTATTGCAATACAATACTTACAATTGGTGCTTAAATCGTGGTGTGATATTTTCTTCAATCTTTGCGAAATTTATGAATGTGTGTTTGCTCATTCCTTTATTTCAAAGAGCCAATTGATTGTATGGTAATTTTGATCTGTGATTACATTAGTCTGGTGTTTATCATTGCTGCAATGCTTTGAATTATGTTTAAATCTAGCCAGTTTCCAAAAGATTATGCAGCCTGGAACTTTGTTAGATCTTCTAAGGAACTAATTAAAACTTATGATGAGATTTCTGAGGTGAATCTTGGTTGAACCACCCACTAACTTTTTATCTTTGTAGAATGAAGGAAGCTAAAACTATGTTGATTTCAGCATGGCGTGCCAAGGTAAAAGATTACTCTAAAAGTAAGGCGCATGTTTTGTTAGTTCATTTGTGTAGGGATTTTGCTTTTGTTCCTTTCCCTAAAGTTCAAAAATCATTTCTAAAAATTTGGCTTGATTCAGTTAGGATGACATGTTTGGTCAAAGAGAACTCCTTGATTTGATTTGGAAATTCTGTTGGTTCTTATTTTGTTGAATTTGAGTACAGTAGTTTTTATAAAAGCTCTAGATTTTCTCTTCCAGCATGTTATGCAAAAGATCTACTATCCTTGGTATGGGATAAGAATGGAAATCAAGGTCTATATGATAAGTTTAAAAATACTTCAATTGGAGAATGGAAACTGGTGTTTTATGGCTTCTTTCTTTTAAGTCAATATAGTTGGAACATGAGCAAATTGAATTCTTGTTCCCAGCTTCCCGCTCTATGGCTGTAGGATTCTAGATGGAATTATGTTCCGAGTCTTTGTTACAGTCACTTCTAAGGAATTGGTGATATGCCAGATATCCCATATAAGTTTTCCTTATAGATATTCGTAGTGCTTGAATCGTCAGTGCTTGTCTTGAGGAGAGGAGCAATTACCTTTATGCCACTCTCCCTTATTATATTTTTTATGGGATCATTTTGATAAAACTAGTATTTATTATTAGGCTCTCGGGCCTTGTATTTTTAATTTTTAAATCTTTTAAAAGAGTGTGGGCTCCAATACAACCTACAATTCATCCATCAGAAAAGAACAACTTCTGTATCAAAAACAAAAAGTAGAACATATAGACTAGACCTTACAGATAGAAAGGTATTATTAAGGATTGTACTTATTTCTATCTACCAACAGAGTATATTTGGATGTTTTGTTGGCCAATTTAAATAATTGTAAGTGAACACTCATATGCAACAGTCAAAAATTGGTCTCAATGTGTGAGACAATAAATACTAAATTCCCAATTGTTACAATAGACAAAAGTACTATTTAATAATAAAGAATAATAATAAAATTAAAATAAATAAAAAAGATAAATAATAAAAAAATGTAACGTATAATTTAATTACAAGTTAACTAAGATGAAGAGATTGTTAATCTGATTAGAAATTGTCTCACAATGATGAGACTTCACAATTTCTAAGAGCTGCTCAATATCATTAAATATTACAAGCGGTGGTCAAAGTCATTAAAGGTGCATCGATATACAACAACAACCTCCTCTAAATGACAGTAGCATACTTACAATATTAATCACCATCACAACTCGACATTCTCTCGCTATATCATCTAATCGATAGTCAAAGAAGACATAGTTGGCAATTATCTTATTGTCGATAATCAATATTATATTAGCTAAGAATAGTTGCAATTGAATAAGGAGGAGAAAAAATGACTAATTACATCCATCCTTAGTGACAGAAATATCCTCTGCTATTGTATAATAATAAGACCAAAAGTGCAAGGATATTGGTAGAGATGTTGACTCATATCAAATGAAATCACCCATAATATAAGAATAATATTAATTTAATAATGGAATGGTTAAAGGAGAGTATTAACTATCAACGTCGATCAAAGGAAAATGTTATCAAACAACTTGATACCTGAAGAGAAAAAACATTATCTAAACAACAAACATAGATTCATATTAAGTAACAACCATCCTCAAAAATAATTAATCAGTGATTAGAGAAGATATAATAATCCGCAATAATGGTTAAGCTATGAGAAGGTACATCCTTATTTAGTTATCAGAATACATTGATTAGTAGGAAAGCTAATCATTAGTCTTAAGATTGCCAATCGATTTCATATGAAAGGAGGTGATCAACATAAGAATACAAATGCAGTGATTAGTATTGAAGAGATGCGATTAGTAATTGTTATGAAGAATGACGAGTATGGAGAGGCATGAGACGTGTCTTTTGGCATCAAACCTCATCATTCTTAAACATAAGATATAAGAAGACAATCATCACCACTCAATCAATCATGGAAGAAAGAGATTATAAACTATATTTGATAAATTGCACAAAGAAGAGTTCAGAGGGAAATAGATTATATTTAATTGCTGCCAAGCATCATGTAACAACAAGTTGGTATGATGTAATTTATATATGAATCAATAATGATCTACAAAATATTATATCTGAATGCTATTAAGAATAAGGGGACCTATATATGTATATGTATATGCATTTCTTTAACTCAACTTTTATAGTGAGGCCACTTAAGACAAGCGATTTTTCTAGGATGGCCTCTTTGCATCCAATTCTGAAAAGAAAACTGAAATAGGAAGCACAAGAGCTATTAACCCAAAATGTACTGG
The DNA here is from genome assembly GCA_027943335.1 of Chamaecyparis obtusa. Taxonomy (NCBI): domain Eukaryota; kingdom Viridiplantae; phylum Streptophyta; class Pinopsida; order Cupressales; family Cupressaceae; genus Chamaecyparis; species Chamaecyparis obtusa. Next base: position 94,892 of record BSBK01001696.1, read on the forward strand.
CCATCAATGGAGCAAGAGATACCCTTCCGGTTTCTTGGGAAGACAATTCATCAAAATAATTATTGCACTTTTTTAAAGCTATAAGGCAGGAAAAATACATATCAACAAA